>CAUYON010066326.1:0-16280 GCA_963573935.1 Arctocebus calabarensis | reverse complement strand
CCTAGTAGCTGGGACTACAGGCGCCCGCCACAGCGCCCGGCTATTTTTTTGTTTTGCAGTTCGGCCGAGGCCGGGCTTGAACCTGCCACCTTCGGTATATGGGGCCGGCGCCCTACTCGCTGAGCCACAGGAGCCGCCCTTAAATTAACTTTTGACTAAAGCAAAATCTATGTATAGGAAAGTGTGATTATCATGTGCACATAGTCCAGTGAATTGTGAAATTCCCGTTTTCATGAGAGTTGAATATTATCAGTGTCCCCAGTTTTCCCAGAACTCTAGTTATTTGAGTAACCACTGCCTGAAATTCTAATAGCATACTTTTGCCTATTTTTGTTTTTTATATGAGGGGATTTATATAGATATATCCGTATTCTTTTGTGTCTAAAAAATTAGGGTGAAATTCACGTAGCATAAAATGAACCATTTTGAAGTGAACAGTTTAATAGTATTTGACACATTCACAATATTGTGCAAACATCACCACTGTCTAGTTCTAAAACATTTTCATCACCGCAAAGTAAACCCTATACCCATAAAGCTGTCACTCTCCACGCCCCCCTCTCCCAGCTCTGGCAACCACCAATCTGCTTTCTCTCTCTAGGGATTTGCCTCTTCTGACTATTTCGTATACGTAGGGTCATACTTATGTGGCCTTTTGTGTCTGGCTTCTTTTACTCAGTATAATGTTCTCAAGGTTCATCCATATTGTAACACCTGTCAGTGCTTATTCCTTTTTATGGCTGAATAATAAGTGTCTGACTGTTAGCCTTAATTTTTTGTATATGCTTAATATTCATATAGTTTTTTCATTTTTCCCAGTCATTTAATAAAACATATTTCCTGAGCACCTGATCTATACCAGGCACTGTTCTAGGCACTGGAGATAAAGACTAAGAAATCTTTGCTCTTATGGGACTTTATAACCTATATTAAAATTTGGACAACCTCTATACAAACAGATTGGCTATTGGAGATTTAAATCCAACTTGTTCTTTGAGTAAAAAAAGTCATGGTTAATATGAGAGCCGACAACTTTCAGTATCTTCAGATGTGCTTCTAACCTGTTATCTTTCCAATTGCAGGGAGAAGATAGCATTTTTTACAAGACCAAGGATTAACATACCTCCTCTCCCAGCTGATGACGTTTGATATCATGCATTGTGCACATGAAATATTTATCTGCCTGTTTATTTTCATGAAGTTCTTAGACTAGCTAAATTTGTCCTTAAAATATTTGTGCAAAGCTATTAATATACACATTTTGTAAAAAAAAAAAAAACAAAAAAACCCACCTATAGCTATACATATATATTTTATAATAGTGACGGCAACAAGGCTTGGTTTTTCCTTGTTGTGAAATCGACATCTCTGAAGACAGGTTATTTTATAAAAGATCAACTATCATGTTAAGAATGTACAGTTTTTACGCTGTTTTATTTGACTTAAAGGCTGGAAGACAGAAACGAAGTGAGTTCAGGCAAATTCACTGTATTGTAATTTATTTATAGTACTTTTTTCCTTGAAGGAAAATACTGACTTTAAGATTTATTTTGAGACTGAAATTTTGTTCTTCAGTATTTGTCATGCAGTAGAATGGAGCTTGGGGCCGGTTTTGTTTTTGACACCTGAAATGCAAACACTATGTGCTAAATTTGTCCCTTGTATCAGTTTCTCATATGTGCATTTACCAAGTATATTGTACACGTTCGCTCTCTTCGTGTTATGTTAAAATGTCACCTGCAGGAGTTCAGTTGTAATTCACAAGCATGTGTGCATTGCAGAGCTCAGTCTCTGATGTGGACTGCCACTGGCTGCTCCTCATTTCTCTGTTGTCTTCTGATGCATCTTTCTGTACCCCCATAGGTCTGAAGCAGGCGGCGACAGAGCCTCCGTGTCCTGGGCTTCAGCCTACTTGTCCACGGTGGCTGTCCACACTGCCCATTCTTTGAGCATGTGCAGCCTGCTTCCTGTCCAACCTGTCTGACTATAACAGACCAGGAGGGTGGTAGGAACTCCTGCCATGCCACTGTGTCATGAAGGAAAGTGAAAAGGGAACTGGTAATGCCCATTTTCAGCGACACTGTGGGTGAATGTAGCAGTTATGTCATAGACATGATCACCTTTGAAGGTGCATTTTGGGGGGAGGAAAGGATGTGGGTAACTAGAATTACCCAGTGAGTGATTACAGGAGCGTATTTGATTAGAATGAGAATGGCCCCCGTGCTGCAGTCTACCCATGTTCCTCAAGTAATCTGAGAACTAGCTCATGAGGAAAAAAACCTTTTAATGTAATAAAAATGTGCCATTATTCTTTTAAATGCCAAATGATATAAATATTTTGCCTAATATGTATTTATTACACATGACATGCACTCTCCTTTATGAGACCTTAGAAGAGTGAATTTAGGTGAGTCACAAAAAATGTCAAAGAAAACAGAATTCTCTCTTCCTAGGTCTTTCTCCCTTGGAAATGTCCCTTTTAATCAGGTTTTTCCTCTCTCCCATCAATCTGTAACCTTCCCCTTATATAACCCACTTTCCTTTTTACATTTTATTAAAAGTGAATTTTATAAAAGCATTTCATTAACACGTGACCTATCACAGACAATGGAATTTGTCAGTGGTGGTAAGACTGAAAACTTTATGATTTTCATAATTGTCTCTTACTATGTATTTCTGCCTCTAGTCTTCTTTTGCTTTTTTTTTTGCCAATTCCTTTTTATATGTACCACCACAGAGGTCGATGGGCAGCCACAAAGTATCCGTGGGTTCTTACCTAGCACTGCTGAGCAGGCCTCTGGGACCCAAGCTGTTGAAACTTTAAACTCCAGCCAAGAACCCAATGGTTTCTGCCTCAGGCTCAGGGCTCCTCAGCACTGGGCAAACCCCTTCAAGTAGCAATGTGGGGAAAACCCACTGTGCCAGAACAGAAGGGCCCATACAAGTGTTTTCAACTCGGTTTCACTTCCCAGTTTATGCACATTTCTGTTTGGAGTATCCCCTTCTCACCTCATCAAGGTTTTTCTAAAAGAATCCCACTGCTGCTGTGCAAGAAGCAAATACAGCCCTGCTTTGGGGTCAGTCCGGGGAGCAGTGGTATTTATCACCTTTCTCCACTGCCCATGTCTGCTTCTGCAGCTGGACATGGCCCTGGCAAGGAAAGGAAGTCAAGACTAATGAAAGTGGGAGAGTGGGCCATTCTGCACAGGCGCACAGTGGAGCACTCCCATTCTATGCCTCATTCATGACAGCGTTCTGCAGCTAATTCCTAGCTAAGACTGCCACTCGAGGGAATATCCCATATGTTAGAAAAGCAAACTCCCATCAGCCTAAGGGTTATTTTCATCTGATGTCTAAATATGGCCATCCACTGGGCCTTGTAATAAAACTCTGCCAGGCTTTATGGGCTATTGTGATGCAGAAACAATCAGGATTCTGCCACCAGGGTTCTTTAGAAACAGTGCTGCATGTAAAGGGGTATTTGGTTTTTGCTTCATCTAATCATTGAATTGTCAGGCTTTGGTTGATAATCGCAGAAATAAGTAACTTTCTATTGTGGGAATAAGTTATAATCAGCATTCATCTCTTTGTTTTTGTCACTGTTCTCTCTGATCATGTCATTTGTATTGTTTGAAAATATTTCTTCTATAAAATTAAACTAATTTGCCTTAAGAACAGAGTGGAAATGTGTGTTTTGTGGGAAGTGTTTAATTTTGGAGACTTAAATGTGTGAAAACATGTTTTATTCTTTTTGAGAGAGGGTCTTACTCTGTTGCTGAGGCTGGAGTGCAGTGGTACAGTCATAGCTCACTGCAGCCTCTCACTCCTGTGCTCATCCTCCCTTCTCAGCTTTCCAAGTAGCTGGCAGTACAGGCTTGCACCACCATACCTGGCTAACTTAAAAAAATTTTTTTCTAGCCAGGCATTGTGGTAGGCGCCTGTAGTCCCAGCTACTCTGGAGGCTGAGGCAAGTGGTTTTCAAAGGAATTTTCTTTTCCCATATGAAAAAAGGGAGAGAAAACTGACACCTGTTCAACTTCTGAAGTTCTGAAATTATACAGTTTTTTTGTTTGTTTGTTTGAGACAGAGTCTCACTATGTTGTCCTTGGTAGAGTGCCGTGGCGTCACAGCTCACAGCAACCTCTAACTCTTGGGCTTAAGTGATTCTCTTGCCTCAGCCTCCCAAGTAGTTGGGACTACAGGCGTCTGCTACAACGTTGGGCTATTTTTTTGTTGTAGTTGTCATTGTTGTTTGGCAGGCCCCGGGTCGGGTTCAAACCCACCAGCCTCAGTGTATGTGGCTGGCACCCTAGCCACTGAGCTACAAGCGCCAAGCCTGAAATTATACAGTATTTTTAAAATTACATTGAAAATAAACATAAAAGCAAGTCCAGTGACACAGGACATTTTCCTTTAGCTACAGTGACATAAAATTACACGTTACATAAGCATATGTTATCTACCTTGTCATTAAATATTCCTGGAAAACAAAAACAAACAACAACAACAACAAACAAACCAACAAAAATGCATTCTTTGGCAGTTCTGGAGGCCAGAAGTTCTAAATCAAGGTGTCAGCGGGGCTACACTCCCTCCAAAGACTCTAGGGGAGGATCCCTCCTGCCCCTTCCAGCTTCTGGTGTTGCTGGCAATCCTTGGAATTCCTAGGCTTGTCCAAGAAACATCACTCCAGTTTGTGCCCTCATCTTCGTATCACTCTCCCCTCTGTGTTTTTCCCTATCTTCTCTTCTGTCTCTTATAAGAACACGGGTCATTGGATTTAGGGCCCACATGGTTAATCCAGGATGATCTCATCTCCAGATCTTTAATTCCCTCTGCAAAGACTCTTTCCAAATAAGGTCACATTCCCAGGTTCCAGGTGGACATATCGTTAGGGCTGCCATTCAACCTACTACAGTATGCCCTCTAGCCTCCCCCCCCCCCCAATTCACATCTACTCCACATACAAAATAAATACACCTCACTCCCACATCGCTCAAAGTAGCATGGGTATTCGTCATTCTTTTTGACTTCGGCACATGTGTCAGTGGATGTGCCGTAGTTTATGTTCTTGTTTCTTGTCTTCTGCTATTAGAAACAGTTCCACAATGGAAGTCTTCTGCAGACATCTTTTCACAGTTTTGCCAGGGTTTTTGCGGGATAGATCCCTAGAAGTGGGAGCTCTAGGTCAAAGGGTAAATGCACATAAATGCACATGGCATCTTGCTGGGCATCCCTGCATTTCCCTCCCAGGGTCTGTACTATTTTGTATTCTCACCAGAAATGTGTGAGACAGTTTCCCCAAGACCTCACCAATAAAATGTCACATTTGTGAGTCTTTGCCACTTGCAGAGGTGAGAAAACATCTCAGCACAGTCTAAAATAAATCTGTACTTTACTTATGAGCAAAGTTGTTTTAATTATAGAGGCTTGTTGGTAGGTTTTAATATCAGGGCTAGCCCTCCTTCCTCTCTTCTTTCTCAGTGTTTTCTTATTCTTCCAAATGAAAATTTTTTTTTTCTTTGAAACAGAGTCTCACTATGTTGCCCTGGGTAGAGTGCAATGACGGCACAAGTCACAGCAACCTCAAACTCTTGGGCTTAAGGGATTCTCTTAACTCAGCCTCCCAAGTAGCTGGGACTACAGGCGCCCACCACAACGTCCAGCTATTTTTTTTGGCTGTAGTTGTCATTATTGTTTTAGCAGGCCCAGGCTGGGCTCAAACCTGCCAGCTTTGGTGTATGTGGCCAGCATCCTAGTCACTGAGCTACGGGCACCAAGCCCCAAATGAATTTTTTTTTTTTTTGCAGTTTTTGTCCATGGCCGGTTTGAACCCGACACCTCTGGTATATTGGGCCAGTGCACAGGTGCCGCCCCCCAAATGAATTTTTTAATCAACTTACAAAGTTCCAGGAAAAAAAAAATTATGGAACCTTATTGGAATTTCATTAAACTTACAAATTTGGGAGAATTGACATCTTTATAATGTTGAATCCTCTTATAACCAATAATGTATTGTGTATTTCCATTTGCTCAAGACTAATTTTGTGTCTTTCAGGAATGAATGTTTTACCATTTTACTCATAGGTATGTTGGATATTTCTTGGTAGGTTTTTGCTGTTTTGTTTTCTGTCTTTGTGTACAGACAGAAAATAAAGATAAGATAAATACACATTCCCACGAGGCTATTTATCTTTTTTCAGACTTTAGAAAGAAAGCTTTTGTTGCCCTTTGCAGGGGTGGGGAATCTGTGGGTGGCTGAAAGGCCATATGTGGCCCTCCAGATCCCCAATCCTTTATTAAAAAGATTTGTTCTATAAAAATTGGATTCAGTCAAAAGGCTTGAATAACATGTTGGCTTTAGGGAGGGAGCGAATCTCTCTCTGACTCATACACACACTTATCATGTAAAAAAAACATCAATATCTATTTTCTTGAGTATAACATGAATGAGTATTGGATTTTTTCGATCTACTGAGAAGATCATATGTATGATTTTCCTTATTGGTAAGAAAGACATGATTGATTATATTAATGGATTTCCTAATGGAGGATCACCCTTGCTTTTCTAAAATAAACTCCATTTGGACATGATGCATATATTTAATGTGCTTTGAAGTTGGGTTGCTAGTATTTATACTTTTTGCATTGATACACTGTAAACTTTTTTAGTGAAATCTTTGCCAGGTGGAGGATCAGTGTCATGCTCATAAAACAAATGAGGATTTTTTTTCCTTTTTCTTGGCTCAGGTACTAACTTTGGGAGAATTCTGCCAGGAAGCCATCTGGTCCTGCTCTATGCTTTTTTTCCCACAGGGGAGCTCTTTAAATCACTTTCTCTATTTCCTCTGTGAAAATTGGTCTTTTAAAACTTATCCCTTTAGGTCAATTTTGCTAAGTTATATTATTCTTAAAAGGCATATATTTCATCTACTTTTCCCAATTTATTTGTTAAAAGGTATACAGAGTAACTAAATCTTTTTTCTAATTTTCTTCCTTTTTTTTTTTTTTCTTTTCTTTTTTGAGACAGAATCTCATTCTGTCACTCTGGGTAGAATCCTGTGGCATCATACCTCACAGCAACCTCAAACTCTTGAGCTCAAGTAATCCTCCTGCTTCAGCCTCTCGAGGAGCTGGGACTACAGGCACCAGCCCTAACGCCTGGCTAATTTTTCTATTTTTATTAGAGACTGGGGAATTGCTCTTGCTTAGGCTGGTCTCGAATTGTAAGCTCAAGAGATCCTGCCACCTCAGTCTCCCAGAGTGCTAGGGTTACAGGTGTGAGGCACTATGCCTAGGTGATTCCCAAGAAATTCTGTCACTTCACTTTTTATTTTTCCTTCAACCCAAGAAATATTTATTTATTTAGTTTTGTTTGTTTGTTTTTTGCTGTTTTTGGCCAGAGCTGGGTTTGAACCCATCACCTCCAGTATATGGGGCCGGCGCCCTACTCCTTTGAGCCACAGGCACCACCGAAATCTTTATTACCATGTCTTAAAGTCCTTTTTTTTGAGACAGAGCCTCAAGCTGTCACCCTGGATAGAGTGCTGTGGCATCACAGCTCACAGCAACCTCCAATTCCTGGGCTCAAGCGAGTCTCCTGCCTCCACCTCCCGAGTAGCTGGGACTACAGGTGCCCGACACAACGCGAGGCCATTTTTTGGTTGCAGCCGTCATTGTTGTTTGGTGGCCCCAGGCTGGATTCGAACCTGCCAGCTCAGGTGTACGTGGCTGGCACCTTAGCCCATTGACTCACAGGTGCCAAGCCCATCTTAAAGTTCTTTACAAATTTTCGATATTAATTTCTAGTTTCATTGCAATATAGTCAGAAAATCCTATTTGTGTGATTTTTATTCTCTGGGATCTATTGAGGTTTTCTTTTCTTTTTTTTTTCTCTCTTTTGTGCAGCTTTTGGCCTGGTTCGGGTTTGAACCTACCACCTATGGTATATGGGACTGACACCCTACTCCTTGAGCCACAGATGCCACCCTCTATTGAGGTTTTCTTCATGGCCTATAGAGTCAGGTTTTCCAACTGCTTTGTGAAAAGCAGGCACATTGTGCATGGTAGGGTTCTGAGAATTAGTTCAGAGTACATACATATGGTACTGGTCTTGGGGCTGCCACAAACTGGTGGCAAAACAACAGAAAATTTTTTTTTTTTTTTTTGTGAGACAGAGCCTCAAGCTGTCGCCCTGGATAGAGTGCTGTGGCATCACAGCTCACAGCAACCTCCAATTCCTGGGCTCAAGCAAGTCTCTTGCCTTCACCTCCCAAGTAGCTGGGACTACAGGCGCCCACCACAACGCCCGGCCGTTTTTGGTTGCAGCCATCGTCGTTTGGCGGCCCGGGCTGGATTCGAACCTCCAGCTCAGGTGCACGTGGCTGGCGCCTTAGCCGCTGGAGCCACAGGTGCTGAGCCAAAACAACAGAAATTTTATCTCATAGTTCTAGAGGCCAGAAGTCCAAAAATAAGGTATTGGCAGGACCAGGCTCCCTCTGGAGGCTCTAGGGGGAGATCCTCCCAGCTTCTGGTGGCTCCAAGTGTCCCTTGGTTTGTGGCCATGTCCCTCTGCCTCCATCTTCACATGCGCTTCTCCCTCCATCTCTGCCTCCAAATCTTCCTTTCCTTTCTGTTATGAACCCACCAGTCGTTGGATTTCTGGCCCACCCTAAATTTCATCTGGAAGATCCTTAATTATATCTAAAAAGATGCTATTTCCAAATATATTTGTATTTATTCGGGGGTTCTGAGTAGGTGTGAATTTTGGGAGCAGACTAAACATACCTACCTACATATGTACATACCTAAGCTCTACTGATTATGGATCATGTTGTCTGAGTTTTGTTTATCTTTACTTAGGTCTTGTCTAGCTGAACTGTCTTGAGCGCATTGCCAGATGTATGTTAGTGTTTCTGTTTTTCTTGACATCACTGTTGGTTTCTGCTTTTGACAGCTGTTGCTGTGTCATAAGGTGCACAAATATGAATGACTCTTAAATCATTGCACGTTGTAGGCTCGAGCACCGCCTCTTTGTCTCTCTCAATGCTTTTTTGATTGCAATTCCACTTGTCAGATTTCGAGAGTGTGGTAGCTACTTTCCCTTTATTTGTTTTTTCCTTGTATATCTTTGTACATCCTTTATTTTTGTTCTTTTTGTTTTAGCTACATTTGTTTCCTGATGGCCCCATCCTCCATCTTCAAGGCCAGCAGTGTAGCATATTCAAATCGCCCTATCTCTTTGATCTCTTCTTCCATTCTCATATCTCCTTCTCTGACTCCTGCCCTCCTGCCTCCCTCCTATAAGGATCCTTGTGATGATACTTTACCCACCCAGATCACCAGGATCATCTCTCCATCATCTCAGGATCCAAAATTCAATCACATCTGCAAAGTCCCTTTTGCAGTGTAAGATAGCATCTTCCCAGGTTCTGGGAATTAGGGGATGAACATCTTTGAGAAGGTCATTATCCAGTCTGTCACAGAGGCACTCACCTTTGAAAGGCTTATCCCTGCATTCCTGTATACATGTGCTCTTGCATGCAGCTCTTGTTCTGCCTTGGAACAAATGATCAGATGCTCCACTCTCCTCTTGGAGCAAGATTTGCAGGCTCCTGGTGAAGTTCAAAGCCAGAGACTGCACATTCTTTGGCATTTGGAAGCATCTTGCCTGAGACATGTGGCTAGGGGCACACAGCCTTCTGGAATCCATGCCTTTCTATCATTCCCACCAACCGATACTCTGGCCAGATTGTTTTTTCTACCCTGCAATTGCAGGCAGAATCCCATGGGTAATAAACATAACTTGTTTTTGCAATGGAGTTAGTTTAAAACAAATGCTTTACAACACTGTCCAATAGAACTATCTGTGGTGATGAAATTGTTCTGTATCTGTACCAAAATATTGTAGCCACTAGCCACATGTGGCTCTTAAGCACTTGGCATGTGGCTAGTAGACAAAGGGACTGAATATATATATATATATATATATATATATATATTTTTTTTTTTTTTTTTTTTTTTTGCGGTTTTTGGCTGAGGCTGGGTTTGAACCCACCACCTCCAGCATATGGGGCTGGCGCCCTACTCCTTTGAGCCACAGGCACCACCCCAAAGGGACTGAATTTTAACTATTAAATTAAATTAATCTTGATGTCAATAGCAACTGTAGCTAGTAGCTACCATACCGAGTAGTGCAATTTTGGAAAAATCATATTTCCACTCCAAAGCAGCTAGACAAAGAACAGGTTTTGCCAAAGGCCAGGTCCAGGGTGAGAAAAGCTGCTCCTTGTCCAGGTGCAATAAAGCAGTTACTCTATTGCCCATGTATGGTGGAGACACTGAAGAATGACAGCCTGTGAGCATCACTGTCCAAGTCTTCACGCAGCAGTTCAGAGCCATGAGAATAAGCACATGCTACAGAGTAGCAAGGCTGCAAATAAATTGGGCCACGTGAGCTTTATGTATGGTTTCTGTGTGTGTGTGTGTGTTTGTAGAGTCTTTATTAACTTTTTCCACTTGGCTCAAAATATAAGAGGATATTTTGTTTCCTTTTTTTTTTTTTGAGACAGAGTCCCATTATGTCACCCTCAGTAGAGTACCGTACCGTCACAGCTCACAGCAACCTCAACCTCAAACTTGGGTTTAAGTGATTCTCTTGTCTCAGACTCCCAAGTATTTGGAACTACAGGTGCCTACCACAATGCCAGGCTATTTTTTTGTTGTAGTTGTCATTGCTGTTTAGCAGGCTTGGGCCAGGTTCAAACCCGCCCGCGTCCAGCCTTGGTGTATGTGGCCGGTGCCCTAACCACTGTGCTATGGGCACTGAGCCAGGATATTTTCATAATTGTGTTTAGGAGCACACATTTTTCCTTGTGTCTCTGGTTCCAATAAGGCCCTACTTACTGCTTTCAGATCTCTCACTTAAACCTCATGTGACCCAAATTTATTTGCATGCCATTCTCAACCCACAGAAACCCACCCTTCAGGGACATGCTGGCCAAGTAGTTGATTAGAAATGACTATTTCCCTTGCACAATAATGCAAGGCTGTCAAACAACAGCCTGTCATTATTTTAAAATTTAATATTTTATTCATTGAAAATTTTTGCATTAATTTTGATTTTTATAAATAGTATATTATCTTGATTACTGATTTTTTGGTGTCCCCTTAAATTTTGTACCCAAGGTGAGGGGTTCCTTACAGTGCCCCCAAATGGTGGATACTATTACTCATCCTCCATCTTCCCCCCATTTCACAGAAGGAAAAACTGAGGCTTGAAGAGGCTTGGCAAAATAGCACAGACAGTGATATTGTAATACAGTCATGGAATGCTTTAAAATGGCATATGAGCAGAGGTGCTAAATTTTGGTTGACAACAGGACAATTTTCATTGTGGGTAACATTGGATCCTGGAGATAGCAGTACCTGCTGGACTTTCACAAACATTAAATCAGCTCTACTCTCTCCTCCGGGAGCTGGAAGGTTAATAGGAGCAAATGGTTTGGGTCTAACCTGGTGAGTGCTCAGAGGAGAGGCCCAGAGAGCTGTGGCTGGGCAAAGGGATAGAGAAGATGGTCAGAGAGGAGCCTGAAGGAGAAGCCAAGGGACCCAGCTTGACCACAGAGTGATTCTGCCAGAGAATTCAAGTGTTAGAGTGTCAGGACTGTGTCTCTGAGTCTGTCTGCGAAATGGGAGGGCAGAATTAGACCTGCCCTATTTCTGTTAAGAAGCTGCTGTGAGAATCAAATGAGGTACTGGAGGTGAATGTGCTTCATACAAGGCACATCTTCTGCATTAAGGTAAGGGGACTTGGCCTGGCGCAGTGGCTCAAACTGGTGACCCCTAGCACTTTCAGAGGCTGAGGCAGGAGGATTGGTTGAGGGTGGGAGTTCAAGACCAGCCTGGGTGACAGAGCAAGACCCAGTCTCAATATATACAGTAGAACCTCCATAGTTGCCCAGCTCCCTACACTGACCACCTCCTTAAGTTGACCTAATTGTCACAGACCGGACATGCACCACATGGATGTATCTGTGCTGGAGGCCTAGTTCCTTATGGTGACCACCTCTGTGTGTTGACCAGTTTGTTACAGTCCTTTGGGTGGTCAACTCATAGAGGTTCTGCTATATATAAGGGGGCATGAAGAAAATCTGTTTTTAAAGTATGTAATGCATTGTAAATCTATGAAAATTTCCTACCCATCTCTGTGCCCCAGCCACACAGTTCTCCTTAACAGAGATAATGCCCTTAGCAGTTTCCTGTGTCTCTTTTCAGAGATGGTGTGTGCAATCACACTTCCCACATGCCAAGAGTACTACATTTAATGGATTCATAATGAAGCAGAGCTTCTAGCACATTATGTAATGGGGAACTCTTGAAAACGGCTGGGAAATGGAGCATTTGGGGCATCAAATTATACTTTACAAGTAATTTTATTTTATTTATTTATTTTCTGAGATAGACTTTCACTCTGTCACCCTGGGTAGAGTGCCTTGGCATCATAGCTCACACCAACCTCAAAATCCTGGTCTAGAGTGACCTCCCTGTCTCAGCCTCCCAAGTAACTGGGACTAAAGGTGCCGGCAACAATGCCTGGATAATTTTCCTACTTTTAGTAGAGACGGAGGTCTTGCTCTTGCTCAGGTAGGTCTCCACCTCCTGAGCTCAGGCGATCCATCCGCCTTGGCCTCTCAGGGTGCTAGGATTATAGGCATGAACCACCACCCCCACCATACAAGTAATTTTAGACCAGGGTTTTTCAGTCCTGGCACTACTGATATTTGGGGCGTGATCTTTCACTGTCACAGCAGGGGGTAGGTAAGGGCAGGGGATGCGTGGGAGGGCTCTTGCTTGTACTGTGGGTTGTTGAACAGCAGCCCTGGCCTCCATCCACCAGATGTTGGGAGAACACAGCTGTGCCCTTCCCAGTGTGGCAGCCAAAAGTGTTCCCTGGCATTAAAGGAGCAACATCTCTTCTCATTTAGAACCACTATTCTAAACCTTGTGTGACATTTGTAGAAAAGTGAAAGATAATCAAGAGAAAGAATGGAAAAGATTGAAAGGGATACAAAAGAAATCTGTGATGAAACTAAGAGGCGGTATAGAGAAAGTATCATTCAAACGTTATTCCATAACTATTTGAAGCATCTGTTCATGAAGGGCGGGAACGGCTGACTGTCTCTCTCCACAGAGGGCAGAATAAGAAGTGGGTTTATACGGAAGAGAAATGAAGACCTGGCATGATTCAGCATTAACACTGGTTCCTCAATCCTTTTCCTTGAACATTTTTATGAGCCAAAGAAGCTAGGACTTGGAATTTTTCTTTTGGAGCTTTGTGGTTAAGATTTGAGAATTTTCTAGTAATGAAATCTGCATTAAAAATTAGCCCAAAATGTTTATTCCATGATCATGTATACTGTAGTGCTTTTAAGAAAAAAATAACTTTTTTCTTGCTACAAAAGCAATACAGGTCAGAAATTTGAAAATATAGCCAAGCTAAAAAGAAAAAAATTTTAAATACCTCTAATCCCAGTAACCAGTGAAATACTAGGTGTGATACTTTAGTGAATTCACTTTCTGATTATTTTCTGTTCATATATAAAAGTATACATGTAGATATAAATATATTACACCTATATACAAAAAATGGATCACTCAGCACATAATGCTTTTGGACCTTCCTTTTTCATTTCATCCACAAGTATCTATTACCATAGTAGTTTTAATTCTTCCATTGTTTAATTCTTCCACAGGCTTGGTGCCTGTGGCTCAACCGGCTAAGGCGACAGCCATGTACACCTGAGCTGGTGGGTTAGAATCCAGCCCCGGGCCACCAAACAACAATGATGGCTGCAGCCATTGTGGCGGGTGCCTGTAGTCCCAGCTACTTGGGAGGCGGAGGCAAGAGACTCACTTGAGCCCAGGAATTGGAGGTTGCTGTGAGCTGTGATGCCACCGCACTCTATCCAGGGTGACAGCTTGACGCTCTGTCTCAAAAAAAAAAAAATTCTTCCATTGTATAGATGTCTTATAATTTAATACATCCTCTGTTTTGGGAGATTTCACTTCCTTCTGGTGCTTCGAGATCATAAATAATACTGTAGCAAACTTTTCTCTAGTCAGTTCTTTGCACTCCTCTTCCTCCTCCCCAGGGCAAATTCCTGGATATAAAATTGATGGGGCAAATGATACCAATTGCTGTTGGTATCATTTGACCACAATAATTGGTCAAATTATGCATATTTGTAAGGCACTTGGTAGGAATTGCTAAAAAGTCTGCCAGAAAGACTGCTCAATTTTCATTCTCATCGGTTTTTTTTGTTTGTTTGTTTGTTTTAACTCTTTGCCAAATTGACAACGTGATAGGTGAGGGTGGAGGGCGTTGGGAGAGTTATCTCAATCTGGTGAAAATTGCGTGGCCCAGTTTTAGGCCTTTTCTGAATTGCCTGTTTGCAGTAATGCTTTTTTTTTTTTTTTTTTTTTTTACAGTTGAGCAATCGCCTGGAAAAAGAGAAGGTGGAACTAACCTATTAAAAAAACTGCTCTAGGATAAGGACGGTGCCTGTATTTTGTTGGCTCACCCAAGCTGGAACACGGAGCCTGGCTGTTTGTACCTGCTACCTTGCTCTTTATACCGCAGGAGGGCATTTTATATGCCCCTCCCCACCTCCCACAGATTCTGGGAACTCCATTCACAGTAGTCCCAGTAGCTCAGCCTTTGAGGGTGGGGCACCCTGTCCTGGGACGCTGAATTCTCTCTGGACACGAATGCACTGAGTGTAGGAGGCCAACGACTTTGGCACTGTGGGCCTCTGAAGCCAAGAGGTGACCCGGCAGGCCCGGCAGGGTTGAGCGGTTGGGCGGAGCACGTGATGCTTCCAGCCTGCCTCTCCTGCACTCCGGGTGCCGGAGGCTGAAATCGACATTGCCTGTGGCAGGAAAATGAGCGTATCAGTTTCCGCTTAGCTTGGACCCTCAACCCCAAGAAGCCGGGGATTTTGGTAGCATTTTAACTTCATATGTCAGAATCTGAAAGCGAAAGGTAAGTAGCTTATCACTCAGAAAAACAAACTAGAGAGCAGTGACCTAGAAAACCACACTGCCACTTTGTTGATTTTTAAAAACTGCTGTCGAAAATACAAGATTCTTGTGAGAGGCAAGGACTGTATTTATCCCCAAATTAGAGATGATCCTTCTGAACACAAATTTGGTTAATCTGGAGGGAACGGTGGTACAAGGGCCAGGGTTAAATATAGGACAGGAAAGCTGCTGGAATAAATAGCAAGTAAACTTAACTCCAGCCTGCCTGTAAAGCAATCTATTTCACATCTCTTTCAGGGGTGTGAGTAAAGGGAATGTTAAAATTGTGATTTTTAACTTCTGTGAAAATAATCTATTTGAAACTGGAATACACATAAAAACAATTTCTGCTTTTGTCCTTTTACATTTCAAAAACGTTTATGTGGTTTGGCCGAAGTTTACATGTGCACTATTTAAGTTTGAAATATGCTATTTCAAATTTATGAAATTATCACAGTTGGAATTTTTTAAAGGCTTTCTAAGGCAAGGCTGTTTCAGCTGTGAGTGAGAAATGTTGACATTGTGCATATTTTCTGTGATAGTAAATGACTCACTTCTTCAGAATGTGATGAAAATTAGAAAATGTGAACGTTATTGTGAATTAACTCTTTGATGTCTGAGAGATTAAATGTCTTGTCAGAAGGTTTAAGAAAACAGACACAACTACAACCATGCTCATGCAATGCTTTTTTGTGTGTTATGCGGCAATTGAAAAACAGAATAGTGCTTTAGCTTAAATCATCAAATATTCAAGTAAATAGTAGAAATATGTGGTGGCACCAGTTTTTCTTTGGCGATTACAAATTAATATTGGAATGCGGCTATCGAGAGAAATTAAAGTATAATTCATCAGTGTAATTAGTGTAATAGTCCATAATGAATCGTTTTGAATTAAAGTATTTGATATATTTGATATATGATTGAAGCATTGATGTCCATGTATTCTATATCTTTTTTTTTTTTTTTTTTTGTAGAGACAGAGTCTCACTTTATCACCCTGGGTAGAGTGCCGTGGCGTCACACAGCTAACAGCAACCTCCAGCTCTTGGGCTTAAGCGATTCTCTTGCCTCAGCCTCCCGAGTAGCTGGGACTACAGGCGCCCGCCACAGCGCCCGGCTATTTTTTTTGTTTGTTTGTTTTGCAGTTCGGCCGAGGCCGGGCTTGAACCCGCCACCTTCGGTATATGGGGCCGGCGCCC
>CAUYON010066324.1:0-17603 GCA_963573935.1 Arctocebus calabarensis | reverse complement strand
GTTAGACTTGTGACCTAAGATGTGGTTGATTTTGGAGTATGATCCATGGGCTGATGAGAAGAATGTGTATTCCATTTTATTGGGATGAAATGTTCTGTAGATGTCTGTTAAGTCCAAATGTTGGATGGTTAAATTTAAATCTATGATTTCTTTGTTTAGCTTCATTTTGGAGGATCTGTCCAACACTGTTAGAGAGGTGTTAAAGTCTCCAACAACTACAGTTGTGGAGGAGATTAAGTTGCTCATGTCAGTTAGAGTTTCTCTTATAAATTGAGGTGCATTCTGATTGGGTGCATAAATATTAATAATTGAAAGCCCATCATTTTGTGTATTACTTTTAACAAATAAAAAATGTCCATCCTTATCTTTACTCACTTTGGTTGGTTTAAAGCCTATTGCATCTGCAAATAAGATTGCAACACCTGCTTTTTTTTGTTTTCCATTTGTCTGAAATATGGATGTCCATCCCTTCACATTGAGTCTAGATTTATCTTTTTCTTTTTTTTTTTTTTGAGACAGAGCCTCGAGCTATCACCCTGGGTAGAGTGCCATGGCATTACAGCTCACAGCAACCTCCAATTCCTGGGCTCAAGCGAGTCTCTTGCCTCTGCTTCCCAAGTAGCTGGGACCACAAGTGCCCACCACAATGCCTGGCCATTTTTTGGTTGCAGCCATCATTGTTGTTTGGCCCAGGATGGATTCAAACCCACCAGCTCAGATGTACGTGGCTGGTGCCTTAGCCTGTTGAGCCACAGGCACCGAGCCTAGATTTATCTTTTAAGATAAGTTGTGATTCTTGTGTGCAGCAGATATCTGGTTTAAGTTTTTGTATCCAGTCAGCCAACCTGTGCCTCTTTAGAGGGCAGTTTAAACCATTCACATTTATAGAGACTAGAGATAAGCTACTCGGTTGTGGAATAGGTATTGTGGGTCCTTTTGCCATTGTAGAGTATAGTATGTGGTTCAAAGTTTTAACTTAAGTTTACTTTTATGGTGGAGGTTTGAGCTGGTCGTTATGGAGGATAGGTCTAAGGATATCCTGGAGAGCTGGTTTGGTTATAGCATATTTCTTCAACATATGGATGTCATTAAAGTATTTAATTTCTCCATCATAAATGAAACTCAGTTTGGCTGGATAGAGGATACTGGGTTGGAAGTTATTTTGTTTTAGGAGGTTGATGGTCAAAGTCCACTCCCTTTTAGCTTGAAATGTCTGAACAGAGAGATCTGCAGTAATTCTAATATTCTTCCCCTTGTATATAATGGATTTCTTGTGTTTGGCTGCTTTTAGAATCTTCTCCTTTGTGTTTACTTTAGTAAAATTAACTACAATGGGCCTGGGGGATGTCTTATTCAGGTTAAGTCATGCTGGGGTTCTGAAGCTATCTGCTATCTGAATTTCAGAGTCTCTAGGTATGTCTGGAAAATTCTCTTTCATAATCTCAAGAATAAGGGACTCTGTGTCATGTGAAGCCAGTTCATCATTTTTAGGTATCCCTATAAGCCGAATATTGGTTTTCTTTGAGTTATCACAGAGCTCTCTGAGAGAATGATCCATTTTTGCCTTCCATTTCTCTATCTCTTTGAGCATTTGGGAGCATTCAAAGTCTCTGTCTTTGGTATAAGAAATCCTTTCTTCTGCCAGCTCTATTCTGTTGCTGAGAGCTTCTACTGTATTTCTCATATTTTTGAGGGTTGCAACTTCTTGTCTCAATGTATTGAGATCTTTGGTCATTTTGTCTTTGAATTGGTTGAATTCTTGAAACATCTTCTGAATTAATCCTATAATCTCTACCTCCATCTTTGTTTCCATTTTATTAATCTTGTTTGCAATCCAGATTCTAAATTCAATTTCAGACATCACTGCTATCTGTTTGTTGATGGGATCATCTGGATTGGATGGTTTGTCATTTTGGGGGGGAGTTGCACAGTTCTGTTTATTCATGTTGCCAGAGTTTTTCTGCTGGTTCCGTCCCATGTTTGTTTTTCAATTTTTAGCTATAAGAGCAGGACAGTGAAATTGGACTGGAAACTTCTACGGTTGTGGTTGACTAGCCTCCACCTAGGAACTGGGATGGTGACTGCAGCCTTTACAATTCAATACTTCCAGACCATTTGTAAATGCAGACAATCTGGATTGTGGATGAGTTGGAGTTCTAGACTTCCAATCTGGCGCAGGGGGTGAATTGAAGTATCAAGGTGGCAAGGAAAACATTTACAACACCAATCACATTGAGAGCAAATGGGCTAATACACTTGTAAAAGGGCTACCAGACTCACAAGGCCACAGATGCACCCACAGTCAGAAACATCGACCTACAGATAAAGCATAGCAAACAAACAACCAATCAAAGAACAATAGCTAAGAACAAAAACAAACAAACAAAAAGAAGAATTCTACAATAAAAATGATTCTTGTAAAATACTTGAGAAAAGAGAAGAAAATCCTCTAAAAAATATGATATAAGCATTCTTAGAAGCTATAAGAAGGGAAGAAGAGGAAGGGGAGAGAGAACAAAGAAATTAACACAGGAGAGGAAGAAGAAATGTACAATTGAGAATAGAAGATAATAAAAATAGCCTAAGAAAAGAAAGTAAAATAAAAAATTATTCATCAATGGCACCTCCAAGAAAAGGATATTAAAAAAAAACCAACCTCAAAAATATTGTCCTTGTATATATATAGAAATAAAGGTCTTTATGTATGCAGTTGATGTCAACTTAAGTGGAATTAATTTATAATGCAATATACTTTGTGGACACCAGATGGCGCTGTGAGTGGTTCTCAGGCTTATATGTGATTCACCACTTATATTGTTACTATGGTAACCACACTATCTGGCCAGTCGCCATTTTTGGAGTTTCTCCACTGGTTTGCTGTTGGAAAAGGTGCTTTATTTTGGGTGCTCAGCTCCAAACAACATTCCTATCTGACCTCCAACTTTGGTGCAAGAGTCCACTCATCCCAAAACTCTCTGCTCTGCCCTCCCACTCTCTCACAATCCAGCAACTGCAATCGGCTGTGAGAGGAGAGCTCACAGCAGCCGCAGGAGAGGGGCTCCCAGCGGCTGTGGGAGAGGGGTTCGTGGCAGCTGCACCTCTCAGCGGCTGCGGAGGCTGGAGGAGAGGGAGCTCCTGCGGGGCTGTTGCTGCCAATTTGAACTGCCACTTTTGCTCCAGCTGAAGTGCTCAGGGGCCCTCTTCGCCAACTTCCACAGTTCAAAGTGTCTTTTCCACACCTCAGAATCCCGCACCCCCTGCACAGTCAGACCTCAGCAGGATTCCCCACCTGAGATAGCACTGACGGATCAACTACTACCAATGATCTGGGGAAAAGGCGCTCGCCATTTTGGACATTCAAATATGTCTGTTTCTGGCAGGGTCCCATCCCTTCGGTTCTTGCTTAGACTTCCCAGGTCTCCGTGGATCCTAACAGCACCCCTTCCTGGTCGTCAAACTCTGAGATCCACACTTCGGTGGAATTTTCTCCAATTAGGTTTTGTGAGTTGTGACCTGCTGTCCTCCCTGTGGGAGGGGCTGGCTGCCCCTCCACCGGGCAGGGGGAAATGGTTTACAGCAGTTTCCGTGGTTATGAACTATATTTCAAACACAACAATCAACCAAATCGCTGTACATCTCTAGCTGCCCATCCACTCCAATAATTCACATGGGGAAAGATCCAGAGCTCCCTCCCTCTCACCTGCTGACCGGGGAGAGATGGGCTACAGGACCATCTCCACTGCCATCTTCTTCTCTATCCTCCTTTGCCTACTTTTTAATGAGATTATTTGGTTTGTTCCTGTTGAGTCATTTGAGTTCCTTATGTACCTGGACATTAGTCCTATCTCTCTCGATCTTACAGCTGAGTGGAGGTTCATAACCACTAGCTAGTCCTCGCATGGCTTGCAGTCCAAATGCTATCTATGTAGTCTGAAAAACTGTAGGCACAGAATATGCTTCCTAGGGTGACTAGTTGGCAGTCCTTACTTCAACCTAGATCTCAAAGGATCCCACAGATAAAGTCCCCTCTCCAAAAAAAAATAAGCAGCTCTCAGGCAAAATTCACAAAATTTACAAAAGAACACCATGAAAATAAAAAAGGGGTAACTCTTGAAAAAGAATCTTCTTCACCCTGTGGTTCCTGCCCTTGGTCCCATGAGGTTCAATTTAATAAAATCTTCCTTTATCTAATAAATTGTGCAGAAATTTTAAAAATCCCAACTCCTTGGCATCAATTTTGGCCCCACACAGTGTCTGTGACCATAGGTTGTAAGCACGGCAGGTGCCAGTGTTCTAGGGTCCCCTTTTGCCTTGTCTTTCCTGCTACTGGACTGGTCTCCTTGCCTCATGCTATGGTCTCACTTCTATGTTGTTGCTGATTGCCCATGACCTTATGCATCTCTCTCTGGTAGCTGTTTGAGTGACATACCAGATGAACAAGAGAGGCTTACTGTATCCAAGTGAGACTTGATTGCAAAAGAAATGTATTAGGAGACTCTTGAGGGAATCTAGCTTATGCTAATCAAACCCAATTTGGGCAATTGTAAATGCCTGGGAGTTAAGGAGAGTGAAACCAAAGAGGCAAAGGAATGGCCACCTAATTCCCCATAAGGATTAAACACAAGAAATAGCTAGTCTTATCATTTTAGACACAATGGTAAATAATCCACAGCCTGAAGTCTGTCCTACACAGATAAATCTTTCACATAAAGGTGAATAAAGCAACTGTTAGCCAGCTTTAAAATACATTGTATGGTACTATTATGAAAGATGGCACTTTGTAAACCTGTGCTCCTCTTTGGGGAATGATTGCACTGTTTCAAATCCCCAGGCCTATAGATGATGCTAAAAATGTCTTTGATTCTCTGGAGAGCTCTGGGTTGGCTGGCTGCCAGCTGTTGCTGAGACTGCCTTCTCCTCAAAGTTTCACCAGCCCTTCTGTTTGCTGTCCAGCAAAATGAGGAAACCACCTGGTTGATGGTGAGACTCTGATGGTTAGTTTTTCAGGTAACTGGAAGGAAGACAGAGGGGAACAGAGCTCCTGACCTTCCTCCCAGGCTGTATATTCACAATGGTTAATACGATTAATCACTGTGAGAGATGATGCAAGGGGAGCTAAAGTCTATGCTTTCTTAGTGTCTTCTCTTCACTCTGTAAAGAACTATTTTAAGATTAATGGGGCTTTTATCTGGAATTCCTAGTTGTGTGACCATTCCCTTGTTCTGCAATGAGGAAAACCACAGCATAATCATCTCCTGCTGAAGGTCAGGTGAGCAGTAATATGAAAACAATTCATCATCAGCTGTTAAGGAAATGAGAACCATTTTGCTTCCTCCTTTCCTTGTTTGGAAAACCACTTTCAATTTCAGATAAAGTGAAAATGTAAGGTCTAGTAGTGGTGATTCTACTGCCAAAACATGTAATTCACTGTAGATGAGCTTGATCAAGATTGAGCCAAAGAACATCTGTACCATAGAAGATCATTTTGGATACTGGGGAATTAAGGCTACAATAGAGTTGTTTAACATCTTGATTAACTTTTCTACAAAAGACTTTCTCTTCACCTTTCTCAACTCACTTCATATCAAAAGGTGTGTTTTTAAAAAAATTCTAGCTGGAGTTTGACCTTAGTAACTTCTATTTCACCTAGTTATAGTAGCTCACCAATTTAAATCACCAAATACTTATTAGACATTACATGTTCAAGGCACTAAGCTGTGCCAGTTAAGTGAAGCAAAGGTTTGGAGCCCAAACCAATTGAATTTTACAAACTTCACTACTGAGGGTTTCAAACAAGATACAGTTATTTTTAAAATTTTGTGAAAGGTTTCCCATCTAATGGGAAAGGTTCTAATGAAAGGTTTCCCATCTAATCTTTATCAAGGAATATACTTAACATCTTCATTTATTATTAGAAATCCACTCTTGCTGTAAAAATAAATGTCATCTTTTGCCATTAGATGGCAACAAACAGACTCTTACCAGGTACCCACTGCCCACAGAGCATTGTGGTATAGAGATACAGGGTAACAAAGCTATTGTTTGTTACCATCTAGCAAGAAAGGCAGAATTTACAAAAGGTAAGGACAGTCTGGATATAAAGTGGCAACACAAGGAATTCCTTGCAGTGCTGAACTCATTCTGTACTTTGTTCATCATAGAGCTTACAAGAATCTAAGCAGGCATGTGTGAAAACTCATAGAATTATAATCAATAAGAGTAAGCATTAATGGATTAAAAAAAATTAATTTTAAGTGCATAGAGAAATGTGAAAGCAGAGTTAGTGCAAAGCCAGCAGGGCTAAGGCTTCCAAGCCATGCACCAGCACAGTCCCTTCCAAAGCCTCATGCCTACTTTATATTCTTTTCCACAAAGAGGGATTCTATGAAAATTTGGAGTGTTTATGCCACACTCTAAATTGTATAAGCTTAGGGCCTATAAAATTTGGATTCGTGGGGGCAGAGGAAAGATGGCTGACTGGAGCCAGCTTTCCACAGAGGCTTCCGTCCAAAAGGAGAGTTAAAGGACAGAAGTTTAGCAAGTAAGCTAATGGTTTGGAGCTGAGCCAAGAGAGAAGGTTGAAGAATGCACACCAACCCTGCTGAGGTGATCTGTGACCCACAAGGATACAAAAAAAAAGGTACAAAATCCATCACCAAGCGGATGGGAATCCCCTCCCCCATGAGAATGGCTCATAGAGTACTTTCTACAAATAAGTGAGCAGAGTTCAAACATCCTCCCATTTTATCCCATGGGAGAGACCCTCTAAAAACTGGACCTCCTTCCCCCTACTAGAATGCCATGGCACTCTCCTGCCAGGCATAAAACTGTATAAAACTGTATATATTCCCTAACTGAAATTCTGAACTCCCAGCACTCCCCTCCACTCTTACCCAGAGGTCTGCAAGCCTGTTCCCCTTGAAGTCCAGATTCTTGGGCATTTTCTCGAGAGGTGTGGACAGGGCATGGGCTGTTGCAGGTCTGTGCTGATTCTGTGCCACAGGGGTAAGGAGGAAGTGGTGAACTGAAGGAACCAAATGGGAAAGGGACAGGCAGTGTGCCCCCACTCCTCCCCAGGCACACAGCAGCAGTGGCAGCATCAAGAACAATAGGGCTCACACCCCTGGGGATATGTTGAAAGGACATTCTCTATCTCTCTGGGCAACCAGAGAAAACTGGGCATCTTCTCCAGTGGCAGACACTGGCAGAATAGATCTGGGAAGGTAACACAGACCCTGTGAGCAAAGTTTATGCCTGAGGTGGGATCAGCCTGGGCAGAGCAGGGTGGATTGTCTTCAATGGAGAATTGAAGACACGTTCACAGAGATGGCATACTCTCAGGGCAGGGCTGACAGAGGACTGCTTTAGTTAGCCTAAGAAACACCCAGCCCTCAGGGGATCAGGCTGAGACAAAGGCAGCCAGACCAAGGCTGGAACTCTGAGCTGTGTGAGCCACACCCACCCCAACACAGACTGCAGGGGAAACAGAAGCTCCGGCTTTAGGCAGTGGCACAGACTGGAGCTGAGTCACAGTTTCTGTGAACTCAAACAGCACCTGGTCCACAAGGGAATATAGCCAGGACAGAATCACAAATTCTGCCCAAATATAAGTGTCAGCAACATCCCCCAGAGGTGGGGCTGGAACTGAGTGAACCACCCCAGCTTCCATTAACCACCCAAGGCTGTCAGGTCTCAGCTTCCCCTGCCAGATGGTGGCAGAGTGCAGAGGCCTGGCTGAAGAGATATAAGATCTCTCTGTGACTTAGGCAGGCACAAACCCCTGGAGCATCTGCTCATTGGAGGGAACTGGGTCATAGCCCTACAGGGGTCATAGCCTCTGTCTGGCTATGACAGAGGTACAAGGTGGAGAAGGAGGCATCAACCCTTCCTAGACTAATTCATTTCTTGGGGGGGGGGTACTTCTGACTCCACAGAGCACCAAAATAAGTCATACTCAAGCTGTCAGCAGACCCCTGCTATCTAGTTGCCAGATACCTTTTGAACTCCCTGACTTGAGATAAGTTGCTGTCTGGGATAATTGATTTGGATCTCTTGGGCTGGACCAATCACCAGAGGACCATGCAAAGTGGTACCCTGGGTGTGTGGTTATGGGAAGATTTAATTTTCCTTTTCCAGTTGTTGCCCGTGTGGGGCAGGGTGACTTAATTGCTGGTATTTCTCCATAGCTGAAACTTCAACCCAGAGTAACTGATTCACTAGGGTAGGACAGAGACCAGATGAAAACTAGACAGAACCACTTAGCCTCACACCAAATAACTTCCCAGTGTCTCAGGGTGTAGCACTGCATGGGTCCTTTGCAAAGCTCTAGGGGAAAAGGTACAGACACCAGTCACAGCTCTTGGGTGAAGGGCTGGTTAATCACTACTCCAGGAACCCCCCCCAACCCAACTTCACCTTCTCTCCTCATCTAGCCAAACGGTGTAAAATAATCATGGGGTGGAATCAGCAGAAAAATTCCAGTAACATGAATAACCAGAGGAGATCAACTCCCCCAAGGAATGATATGGTGGATACAACTGAAGATCCCATTCATAGACAAATGGCTGAGATATCAGAAATCAAATTCAGAGTTTGGATTGCAAATAAGATTAATAGAATGGAGGTAGAGTTGGAATTAGAAATTAAAGGAGCAATTCAAAAGTTGTCTCAAGAATTCAATGAATTCAAAGATAAAATCACCAAAGATTTTGACACACTGAAACAAGAATTTTGCAGCCCTCAAAGAGCTGAGAAATACAATGCAATCTCTTAGTAACAGAATGGAGCAAGCAGAAAAAAGGATTTCTGACATTAATGACAAAGCTTTTGAATACTCCCAAATACTCAAAGAGGAAGCGAAATGGAGAGCAAAAATGGATCATTCTCTGAGAGCTCTGGGATAATTTGAAGAAAACGAAAATTTGCCTTATAGGAATCCCTGACAGCAACAAAGTTACTTTTGCAAGGCATAGAGGGTCTTCTTCATAAGATTTTGAAGGAGAACTTTCCAGACATACCAAGAGATTCTGAAATTCAGGAAGCAGACAATTTCAGAATCCCAGCATGACTCAACCCAAATAAGACGTCTCCTAGGCACATTATAATTAACTTTGCCAAAGTTAAAATGACAGAGAAAATTCTGTAAGCAGCCAGACAGAGGAAAACCTACAAGGGGAAGAATATTAGAATGACAGCAGATACCTCTACTGAAACCTTTCAAGCTAGAAGAGGGTGGTCATCAACTTTTAATCTCCTAAAACAAAACAACATTCAACACAGGATCCTGTATCCAGCAAAACTGAGTTTCATTTATGATGAAGAAATTAAATACCTTAATGATGTTCACATGTTGAAGAAATTTGCCATAACTAAACCAGCACTCCAGGATATTCTCAGACCTATCCTCCATAATGACCAGCACAATCCTCTACCACAAAATAAACCCACTCAGAAACTTTTTATCAAATTTCAACTTACGCAGTGGTGAATGGATTAAAAATGTCCACTGGACTTTCAAAAAACACAATACCCAAAATTCTACCCGGCTTATCAATATTTAGAATTAATGCAAATGCCTTAAATTATCCTCTAAAGATGCATAGGTTGGCTGACTGGATACAAAAACTCAGGCCAGATATCTGCAGCATACAAGAATCTCATCTTACCTTAAAAGATAAATATAGACTAAGGGTGAAGGGATGGTCATCTATATTCCAGGCAAATGGAAAACAGAAAAAACAGGTGTTGCAATTTTATTTGCAGATACAATAGGTTTTAAACCAACAAAAGTAAGGAAAAACAAGGATGGTCACTTTATATTTATTAAGGGTAACACTCCGACATGATGAGATTTCAATTATTAACATTTATGCACCCAAGCAGAATGCACCTCAATTTATAAGAAAGACTCTAAACATGAGCAACTTGACTTCCTCCACCATCATAATAGTTGGAGATTTTAACACTCCTTTGGCAGTGTTGGATAGGTCATCCAAAAAGAAGCTAAGCAAAGAAATTTTAGATTTAAACTTAACCATTCAACACTTGGATTTATACAGATATCTACAGAACATTTCATCCCAAGAAAACTGAATACACATTCTTCTCATCATCCCACAGAACATACTCCAAAATCAATCACATCTTAAATCACAAGCCTAACCTCAGAAAATTTAAAAGAATAGAAATTATTCCCTGCATCTTCTAGGACCATCATGAAATAAATGTTGAACTCAGTAACAGGAATCTGCATACTCATACAAAAACATGTAAGCTAAATAACTTTATGCTGAATGATATCAGGTTCATAGATGAGATTAAGAAGGAAATTGCCAAATTTTTGGAACAAAGCAACAATTAATACAGGGAATTCATTCAGAACCTCTGAGATACTGCAAAGGCAGTCCTAAGAGGGAAATTTATAGCACTGCAAGCCTTCCTCAAGAGAATAGAAAGAGAGGAAGTTAACAACTTAATAGGACATCTCAAGCAACTGGAAAAGGAAGAATATTCCAATCCCAAACCCAGCAGAAGAAAAGAAATAACCAAAACTAGAGCAGAATTAAATGAAATTGAAAATAAAAGAATTATACAGCAGATCAATTAGTCAAAAAGTTGGTTTTTTGAAAAGGTCAATAAAATAGAAAAACCTTTGGCTAACCCAACCCGAAAAAAAAAAAAGTAAAATCTTTAATTTCATCATTCAGAAATGGTACTGATGAAATAACAAAAGTCTACTCAGAAATTCAAAAAATCCTTGAGGAATATTACAAGAAACTTTATTCTCAGAAATATGAAAATCTGAAGGAAATTGATGAATACTTGGAAACACACCACCTTCCAAGACTTAGCCAGAATGAAGTGAAAATGTGGAACAGGCCAATATCAAGTTCTGAAATAGTATCAACTATACAAAATCTCCCTAAAAAGAAAAGCCAGATGGCTTCACATAAGAATTCTACCAAACCTTTAAAGAGGATCCAGCAACACATCAAACAAATTATACCCCATGACCAAGTGGGTTTTGTCCCAGTGTCTCAAGACTGGTTCAATATACATAAATCTATAAATATAATTCATCACATAAACAAATTAAAAAATAAAGACCATATGATTCTCTCAATGGATGCAGAAAAAGTTTTTGATAATATCCAGCATCCATTCATGATCAGAACATTTACAAAAATGGGTATAGAAGGGATGTTTCTTAAACTGATAGAGGCCATCTACAGGAACCCTACAGTCAATATTGTATTGAATAGAGTTAAATTGAAATCATTTTCACTCTGATCAGGAACCAGACAAGGTTGCCCATTGTCTCCACTGCTTTTTAACATTGCAATGGAAGTCTTAGCCATTGCAATTAGCAAAGAAAAGGCGATCGAGGGTATCCACATCAGGTCAGAAGAGATCAAACTTTCACTCTTCGCAGATGATATGATTGTATATCTGGAAAACACCAAGGATTCTACTACAAAACTCTTAGAAGTGATCAAGGAATATAGCAGCATCTCAGATTACAAAATCAACACTCATCAATCTATAGCCTTTATATATAGCAACAATAGTCAAGCTGAAGAAACAGTCAAGGACTCTATTCCAGTCACAGTAGTGCCAAAGAAAATTAAAGATTTCAGAGTTCACCTAACAAAGGATGTAAAAGATCTCTATAAAGAGAAGTATGAAACTCTAGGAAAAGAAATAGCTGAAGATATGAAGATACTAACAAATGGGAAAACATACCATGTTCATGGCTGGGAAGAATCAACATTGTTAAAATTTCCATACTACCCAAAGCAATATACAATTTTAATGCAATCCCTATTAAAGCTCCACTGTTATACTTTGAAGATCTCAAAACATAATACTTCATTTTCTATGGAATTAGAAAAAAACTCAAATAGCCAAGACATTACTCAGAAATAAAAATGAAGCAGGAGGAATTATGCAACCAGAACTCAGACTATACTATAAATTGATAGAGATCAAAACAGCATGGTACTGGCACAAAAACAGACAGGTAGATGTATGGAATAGAATAGAGAACCAAGAGATGAACCCAACTACTTGCCATTATTTGATCTTTGACAAGCCAATTAAAAACATTCAATGGAGAAAAGATTCCGTATTTTATAAATGGTGCTGGGTGAACTGGCTGGTGACCTGTAGAAGACTGAAACTGGATCCACACTTCTCACCATTAACTAAGATAGATTCTCACTGGATTAAAGATTCAAACTTAAGATATGAAACTATAAAAAATCTAGAAGAAAGTGCAGGGAAAACTCTCGAAGGAATCAGCCTGGGCAAATATTTTAGAAGGAGGACCCCCCCAGGCACCTGAAGCAACATCAAAAATACACTACTGGGACCTGATCAAACTGAAAAGCTTCTGCACAGCCAAGAACACAGTTAGTAAAGCAGGCAGACAGCCCTCAGAATGGGAGAAGATACTTGCAGGTTATGTCTCAGACAAAGGTTTAATAACCAGAATCCACAAAGAACTCAAATGTATTAGCAAGAAAAGAACAAGTGATCCCATCTCAGGGTGGGCAATGGACTTGAAGAGAAACTTCTCTGAAGAAGACAGGTGCATGGCCTACTGACACAGGAAAAAATACTCACCACATTTAATCATCAGAGAAATGCAAATCAAAACTACTTTGAGATATCATCTAACTCTAGTAAGATTAGCCCACATCACAAAATCACAACACCAGAGATGTTGGCATGGATGTGGAGAAAAGGGAACACTTCTACACTGTCAGTGGGAATGCAAAGTAATACGTTCCTTTTGGAAAGATGTTTGGAGAATACTTAGAGATCTAAAAACTAGACCTGCCATTCGATCCTACAATTCCTCTACTAGGTATATTTCCAGAAGACTAAAAATCACTTTATAACAAAGATATATGTACCAGAATGTTTATTGCAGCCCAATTCATAATTGCTAAGTCATAGAAGAAGCCCAAGTGCCCATCGACCCATGAATGGATCAATAAATTGTTGTATATGTACACCATGGAATATTATGCAGCCTCAAAGAAAGAATGCGACTTTTACCTCTTACATGTTTACATGGCTGGAGCTGGAACATATTATTCTTAGCAAAGTTTGAGAATGGAAGAAAAAGTATCCAATGTACTCAGTCTTACTATGAAAGCTATAACCCAATTATAGCTCAAGAAGAAGGAGAAAGTGGAGAGAGAGTGGAGGGAGGAGAAGGGTGGAGGGAGAGTAATTGGTGGGCCCACACCTACGTTGCATCTTACAAGGGTACATGTGAAACTTACTAGGTGTAGAATATAAACGTCTTAACACAATAACAAGTAAATGCTGTGAAGGCTATGTTAACCAATTTGATAAAAATATTTCAAATTGTACATGAAACCAGCACATTGTACCCCATGATTGCATTAATGTACATAGCTATCATTTAAAAAAAAAAATTGGATTTAACCCTTGAAGGTGTGATGCAAAGTAAGTAAATTTATTTCCATAAATTATAGGAAAAGTTACATAAAAGAATAAGGCAGTGAATGTGGAATGCTGGGAGTTGAGGAGAGTGAACGGTGCCTGAGGAGCTCTGTAGGACTGGGACTGTGGCTTCACAGCAAACACTCTGACTTCATCTTGGACATCTGACAGCTGGTAGCTTTCAGCTCTGTCATGCCTGTAGCTCCTCTGTCCCATATCCAGACAAGCCAATAAGAAATTGGGTGCTTCCTCCTTTGGTGCTGGCATTAAATTCAAACTGCTCAGGCTCTAACCCCCATGGGAACCCTACCCAATGCCACACCTTAATCACAATAAAAGTTGAGCCAATTTACTTTCCCTGCTCTCTCAAAACAAGTTTGGAGCAATACGGGAGATTTGCTTGCTGTCTGTACAAAACCTCATTATGTGAGTAATAAAACTTCTTATCCTCTTAGAAAGGATGTGGCATCATTGAGTAGCAACCAAATATTGGGTAATGGGTTCATTCAGTTCTTTTTTGCAACAGTCTTAAAAATTGATGTATTTTAGAATACAGGAAGAAGAAAAGGAGTGAAATTGCTTATGCAAAGACATGAACATGGAAATATGAAACCTGTGTTCACAAGACAGTGTATCTCAAAGTAGTTTTGATTTGCATTTCTCTGATCATTAAGGATGGTGAGCATTTTTTCATGTGTCTGTAGGCCATGTGCTTGTGTACAATTGTAACTTTTAAAAATATATTGTAGTATTTATAGATTTTTCTTAAAACTCCTTATGATTATATAATTGGGAATTTTCATTAGAATTTTCCCATCAAGGCTGGAATGAGTTGCTTTTTTTTTTTTTAATTCCTAGCTTGACTCAAGATGTGACAGTTATGAACGAAAACACAAATAACCCTGGCAGTCCAAGTGGAAATGGCAAACAGGATCGGATCAAACAGAGAAGAGCTTCCTGTCCCCGACCAGAGAAGGGGACCAAATTTCAGCTTACTGTTCTTCAGGTCAGTGTGAAAATATAGTTTTATTAAGAGTACATGCTGCAGAAGTGTAGAATATTGTGAAAACCACTACACTATTCCTCTGTAGAAATATTTCTGATAATGCCAAGTGCAGTGGCTCATGCCTGTAATCCTAGCACTCTGGGAGACTGAGGTGGGTGGATTGACTGAGCTCATGGGTTCAAGACCAGCTTGAGCAATAATGAGACCCATCTCTTAAAGAAAAAATAGCTAGGCGTTGTGTTGGGCACCTGTAGTCCCAGGTACTCAGGAGGCTGAGACAAGAGAATCACTTGCGCCTAAGGGTTTGAGGTTGCTGTAAGCTGTGACGCCACAGCATTCTACCAAGGGCGACAAAGTGAGACTCTGTCTCAAAAAAAATTTTTTTTCTGGGGCGGCGCCTGTGGCTCGGCGAGTAGGGCGCCGACCCCATATACCAAGGGTGGCAGTTTCAAACCCAGCCCCGGCCAAACTGCAACAAAAAAATAGCCAGGCGTTGTGGCGAGTGCCTGTAGTCCCAGCTAGTCAGGAGGCTAAGGCAGGAGAATCACCTAAGCCCAGGAGTAGGAGGTTGCTGTGAGCTGTGTGACGCCATGGCACTCAACAGAGGGCAATAAAGTGAGACACCTTCTCTACAAAAAAAAAAAAAATTTCTGATAAGGGCATTATGTGTTAAATGTGGGAAATACAGGAGAAATATAAGGAAGAAAATAAAGTTCACTTGGAACTACAACTCAGGGATAGCTCATATTAATGTTCCAGTTTGTTTTTCCTGTATGTATATGTATTGTTTTACATTATTGGATTGTAATGGTACTAGTAATAGTAGCAAAAATTTATCGAATTCTTTTATGGTAGTTACCCTAAATATAATCCATTTGTTTTATCATATAATCCTTCAATAACCTTAGATGATAGGTGGTAATATATGCGCATCTTTACAAATGGGATACTGGCTGTGTTCAGTGGCTGACACTTGTAATCCCAGCACTTTGGGAGGCCAATGCAGGAAGATCCCTTGAGACTAGGAGTTCTAGACCAACCTGGGTAACATATTGACACCCTGTCTCTAAAAAACACAGACAAACAAAAAACAACAGAAAAACACAAACAAATGAAGATACTGATGATCAAAGTGAAGTAATTTGGTTAAGGTCACTCAACTAGCAAGTGATAGAGTCAGTTTAAATCTGACTGTAAAGCCCATATCTCTAACCAGTATGATGTATATTTTCAGATCCTGCCTTTTAAAAACCATGATATGTTGGGCAGCGCCTGTGGCTCAAGGAGTAGGGCCCTGGCCCCTTATACCAAAGGTGGTGGGTTCAAGCCTAGCCCCGGCCAAAAATTGCAAAAGAAAAAAAAAAAAACATGATATGTCATGTATATTTTTTTAATCCCTAAGTAATTTTTCAATAACATAGAATTTTAAACGGCTGCATTATGTAGTCCCTTGCATAGACATAGTAATTTTATTATTCCGTTTATTGGTCTTCATTTAGGTTCTTTTTGTTTGTCCTGTCTTTCTGCTAGTCTGTCTGTTTTCTAACTTACTATATTCCCTGCTCTTTTGTTTTCTGTCTTTTATTCTATACAGCAAGCATCCTTGAATATAAATCTTTATCTATCCCTGATTATTTCCTTATGATGATCCATAGGAATAGAATTAAGAGTCAAAGTATGTGAAGATTTTTATAGTTTCTAGGTACCTGTTGCTAGGTTGCTGTTCAGAAAGATTTTACTAGTTAACATTTCTATTAGCTGTGCCTCTTTTTTTTTTGCTTAGAGTCAATTTGTAGGATTAAGATAATTTTGGAAATAAATGATTATATTTAGATAATTGCATTGCAGATAGCTATAATGATCACTGTAACTTTTGTTTTTTATAAAAGTTATGTTCTATTTTCTCTCCCACAGGATCATATTTCTAACTTAGTTTTTATTGTGTAATTTGAACCTGTTAGATTTGTTATCAAATGGCTGTTTGGGTTGTATTTTATTAAAGGAAAACAGAATCTTTTTATATTTTGAAATAGGTATTGCCTATGAACCTTTTTCTGTATATATTGTATGTGAACTAATTTACATGTTTCCTGCACACTTTGCAAAGAGAAGACAGTGACTCTTAACCTGGTGAAATGTTTGTACTCAGGTGTCAACCTCTGGAGACAACATGGTGGAGTGTCAACTGGAGACACACAACAACAAGATGGTTACCTTCAAGTTTGATGTTGATGGTGATGCACCAGAAGATATTGCAAACTATATGGTAAGTACAGTAAATGTAAAACCAAATTACTTTTCCTTGAAGGAATTGGCCTGGGTGGATGTTTTATGAGGAGGACTCCCCGGGCAATTGAAAAAGCATCAAAAATACACTACCGATACTGATCAAACTAAAAAGCTTCTGCACAGCCAAGAACACAGTAAAGCAAGCATACAGCCCTCAGAATGGGAGAAGATATTTGCAGGTTATGTCTCTGACAAAGGTTTAATAACCAGAATCCACAGAGAACTCAAATGTATTCGCAAGAAAAGAACAAGTGATCCCATCTCAGCGTGTGCAAGGGACTTGAAGAGAAACTTCTATGAAGAAGACAGTTGCATGGCCTTCAGACACATGAAAAAATGCTCATCATCCTTAATCATCAGAGAAATGCAAATCAAAACTACCTTGAGATATCATCTAACTCCAGTAAGATTAACCCACATCACAAAATCTCAAAACCAGGGATGTTGGCATGGATGTGGAGAAAAGGGAACACTTCTACATTGCTGGTGGGAATATAAAGTAATGCGTTCCTTTTGGAAAGATGTTTGGAGAATACTTAGAGATCTAAAAATAGGCCTGCCTTTGGATCCTATAATTCCTCTACTAGGTATATATCCATAAGACCAAAAATCACATTATAACAAAGACATCTGTACCAGAATGTTTATTGCAGCCCAATTCATAATTACTAAGTCATGGAAGAAGCCCAAGTGCCCATCGACCCACAAATGGATTAATAAATTGTGGTATATGTACACCATGGAATATTATGCAGCCTTAAAGAAAGATGGAGACTTTACCTCTTTCATGGGTACATGGATGAAGCTGGAACATATTTTTCTAAGCAAAGTA
>CAUYON010066318.1:0-31277 GCA_963573935.1 Arctocebus calabarensis | reverse complement strand
GTAATGGATTTCTTACATCTGGCTGCTTTCAGAATTTTCTCCTTCATATTAACTTTCGTGAACTTAATTATGATGTGCCTGGAGGATGTCTTATTTGGGTTGGGTTGTGCTGGGGTTCTGAAACTGTCTGCTATCTGAATTTAAGAATCTCTTGGCATGTCTGTAAAATTCTATTTCATAATCTCATAAAGAAGAGACTCTGTGCCTTGTGAAGCTACTTCATCATTTTTAGGTATCCCTGTAAGGTGAATATTGGTTTTCTTCGAGTTGTCCCAGAGTTGTCTGAGAGAATGATGTTTTTGCTTTCCATTTCTTTACCTCTTTGGAAGTTTGGGAGCATTCCAAAGCTTTGTCTTCCATGTCAGAAATCCTTTCTTCTGCTTGCTCCATTCTGTTACTGAGGGATTCTACTGTATTTCTCAGATCTTTGAGGGCTACAATGTCTTGTCTTAATGTGTCAAAATCTTTGGTCATTTTGTCTTTGAATTCGTTCAGTTCTTGAGACATCTTTTGGATTACTGCTTGAAATTCTAATTCCATCTTTTCCTCCACTGTGCTGATCTTATTTGCTATCCAGACGCTGAATTCAACTTCTGACATCTCAGCCATTTGCTTATGCAAGGGATCTTGTGCTTTATCTCTCTTGTCATTCCTTGGGGGAGTTGATCTACTCTGATTATTGATATTGCCAGAGTTTTTCTGCTGATTCCACCTCATGATTATTCTTCACTGTTGCCTATGATCGTCCTCAGAGCTGGGGATGTGTCTCTCCCAGATCAGACCCTCGCAGAATCACCCTATTGTTACCGGATCTTTGTAGGGACTGACCCTGTGTCTCTAATGATTTCTCAACCCCCCCAGAGTGGAGGGCTTAAATCCTCCTCAGTCTGCTTAGAAGACACTTTAAATTGCTAACTTGGGCTAAGCAGAGGCTTTCCCAGGAAAGCACTTGTGGCTAAGATCACTCCTTAAGTGGCTATCCACTTACTCAGTGTGCCAAAACTGGTCTCACTCTGTGTCCCTGAGGACTAAGGCTGCAAGGCATCTCAGTCCCCACCTTTAGGCTACTCAGTCACTAGATTATTCACTCCTGCCCGCTGTTTGTTCTGTGACCCTGAGGGTGGAGCAGTTCTCCTACAATGGTTCCACACAGCCCACAACAAAACACTGGTAGCTCCACCTGGCTTGGTGGCCCAGTCTGGGGCCCCAGACAACACTCAAAGACCCTTGCACTCTTGTCCAAGTTCTCCCAAGGCAGTTCAACCAAGTGCCAAGTCCAAAAGAAACCCGAACAGCTCACAGGCAAGGGCTTCCCAGCCTGCAGTCCCATTGTTGCCCCACCCACAGCTGCCGACAGGATTAGACCGAACAAACACACGCAACCACTTGCCCAATGTTTGCCGCTTTTGCCTTCCTCAGGGTGTCCAGAAGTCTCACGCTGTCTCCCTGTGTCCCCAAAGGGAAGTTTCTGGGCAGATCCCGCCTGCCAGAAATGCCTGAAGTCTTTTCTCCCCAGTCTTGCCGTGCCCAGTTCCACTTTCATACTGATCTGCAAAAAATAGTACTTTTTTTATATGGAACCAGAAAAAACCTTGAATAGCCAAGACATTACTCAGAAATAAATACAAATCAGGAGGAATCATGCTACCAGACTTCAAAGGATACTACAAATCCATAGTGATCAAAACAGCATGTTATTGGCATAAAAATAGAGAGGTAGATGTATGGAACAGAATTGAGAACCAGGAGATGAACCCAGGCACTTATTGTCATTTGATCATTGGTAAGCCTGTCAAAAATATAAATTTGGAGAAAGATTCCCTATTTAACCAATGGTGCTTGGAGAGTTGGCTGGCAACTTACAGAAGACTGAAACTGGATCCCCACCTTTCACTATTAATAAAAATTGACTCTCACTGGATAAAAGATTTAAACTTAAGACATGAAACTATAAAGATTCCTTTAAAGAGTGCTGGAGAAACACTTGAAGAAATTTGCCTGGGAGAATACTTTATGAGCAGGACCCCCAGGGTAACTGAAGCAAACCATAAATACAATACTGGGATTTGATCAAACTAAAAAGTTTCTGCACAGCCAAGAACACAGTAAGTAAAGCAAACAGATAGCCCTCAGAATGGGAGAGGATATTTGTAGGTTATGCTCTGACAAAGGTTTGATAACCAGAATCCACAGAGGACTCAAACTTATCAATAAGAAAAGAACAAGTAATCCCATTTCATTGTGGGCAAGGGACTTGAACAGAAGCTTCTCTGAAGATGATAGGCTCATGGCCTACAGACACATTTAAAAATGCTTATCTTCTTTAATCATCAGAGAAATGCAAATCAAAACCACTTTGTAATATCATCTAACTCCCTCACAAGAGTACCTCACATAACAATATCCCCAAACTAGAGATGTTGGCATAGATGTGGAGAAAAGGGAACACTTCTGCACTGCTGGTGGGAGTGCAAGCTAATATGTCCTTTTTGGAAAGAAGTATGGAGAATACTCAGGGATCTAAAAGTAGACTTGCGATTTGATCGTGCAATTCCTCTACTAGATGTATATCCAAAAGACCAAAAATCACTTTATAATAAAGATATTTATACCAGATTGTTCACTGCAGCTCAATTCATAATAGCCAAGTCATGGAAGAAGCCCAAGTGCCCATTGACTCATGAATGGATTGATAAATTGTGCCATATGTATACCACAGGATATTATGCATCCTTAAAAAAAGATGGAGACATTACCTTTTTTACGTTTACATGGATGGAGCTGGAACATACCCTACTCAGTAAAGTATCTCAAGAATGGAAGAAAAAAATATCCAATGTACTCAGTACTATCATGAAACCAATTTACAATCACTCATACTTTCATATGAAAAATTGATCACAATTATGACCCCAGATGAAGGAGGGAGGAGGGAGGAATGAGAGGGAGAAGGGAGGTCAGATTGAGGGAGGATGAATGATGGGATCACACCTATGGTGCATAATGCTAGGGTTCATGTCAGATCTATTAGATAGAGTATAAATGTCTTAACACAATAATTAAGTAAACAAGATGAGGTATATATTAATGAGTGTGATGTAAGCATTCTTAATTCCATATGAAATCAGCACATTGGACCCCATAAATGCATTAATGTATATGTGATCTATGGGTTTATGATTTAATAAAAAAATTAAAAAATAAAGATACTAATCTTATTCATGAATATGCAACCTTATGGGTTAATTATCCTAAAATCTCACCTCTTAATGCCCTCACTTAATGGAATTTGATTTCATTATGTATATTTGGGATATGGGGTGGAAAACACAAAAAAACATAACATCCTTCTCCTGGCATCCTTCTCCTTTACAAAATTCTTGTCCTCTTTTTGTGTAAAATACATTCATTCTATCCTAATGACCTCCAAGGCTTAACTTGTTCTAGCATCAACTTAAAAGTCTAAAGTCTAATACCTTATCTAAATATCATTTAAATCCTACATGGGTGAGACTAAAGTTATGATTCATTCTGGGATAAATTATTCTCTAGCTGTGAATTTATGAAATCAAATGTTATGTGCTTCCAAAGTACAATGGGGAAATAGGCACAGAATAGACATTCCTATTTCAAAGAAAGAACAGGAAGAAAGAAGAGACAAATTCAAAACCTCAAAGCTCAAAAATAGTCTTCTTTGTCTCATTGCTCTGTTCTGCAGCCTTACTGGAGTGGAAGTCCAACCTTCTGGACACACAGATGATACATTTTTCAGACATAAGGTATTCCACATCTCTTGTGAAACGGAATTGTATGCCAGTGGCTCTCCAGGGAGGGCTAGAATAGGATGCTGGTTCCTCTGGTGATCTGGCAGGGAAGAGACAACCCCATTCCTATATCTCTACTGGGGATTATCCTTGTGGGGACTCTCTGGTCCTGCTCCCATAACAGTTCTTTGCTTAGGACCCATGGCTCTCTGGAACATCTTTTGAAATCTAGGTAGAACTTTGCTGGCCACAGAGACATAGCATCAGGACCTGCTAGAACCACACCTGGGGCAGCTTAGGAGCATGCAAAGTTCCTAGTTTGAGGAATGAGGCATCTACACAGTGCCAAGCCACATAAACTGGGGCCAATAAGGAATGGTGGCTATTTTGAAACTTTTCTGCTTGCACTCTGGACTTGTGAGGAGAGGGGCTACCAAAAATTTTCATGATTATTCTTCTGTTGTCTTGAACAATATGCCCTGGTTTCTATTTATATGGCTGACTAATCTCCCCATTGTTTTAATAGTACCTAGCCTTTGTTGACATGGCTAATCCATGTCTAACTTTTTAGAAAATTCCTTTATTCCTTCATATCCTTTATGTTCTCTCCAAAATAGGCTTTTCATCTTTGCCAATATGGACAGGCTGAGATTTTAGATATACTCAAATTTTTAAGTCATGCTTTTATTTTTATTAATGGTCTTGCTTTTAAGTCATTCCTCTTTTGCCCCTGATTACTATAATTAGGTGAGAGAAACTAAGATACATTTCCAACACCTTACATAGAAATAGATTCAGCTAAATATCCAATTTCATCACTTACCAGTTCTACTTTTCACAAACACTAGGATACAAAAATAATCCAGCCAAGTTCTTTATCACTTTTTAATAAGTCTCACTTTTCCTCTAGTTTCCAGTAATATGTTCATCATTTCCCTCTTAGACTCTATCTGAATGTCCTTTATTACACAGATTTGTACCAACAGTCTATTCAGAATCACTTCAGTATTTTCTAAGAATATCAAGACTCTCTCTAAAGCACTCCTATTCTAAGTTCTCACCAGAATCACTCTTAACAGTCCAAGTACAGTAATGTATTTTTTTTCTACCATGCACCTTAGAACTCTTTGAACCTCTAGCCATTACTCAGTTCCAAGTCATCTCACCTTTTTTAGCTATTGGTTTCAGCAGTACTTCCACTATGAGGACAGATTTTCTGTATTAGTACATTCTGGCTACTATAACAAAATGCCATAAACTGGGCAGCTCAGAAACAATATAAATTTATTTTTCCTATTTCTGGAGGTTGTGACATCTTTGATCCAGGCAGTAACAGATTCAGTGTCTGGAGAGGGCCTATTTCCTATTTAATAGACAACCATACTTTGACTATTTCTTCACATGGCATAAGAGACAAGGTAGTATTCTCAAGCTTCTTTTTTAAGGGTTCTAATCTCATTCATGAGGTCTCTGCCTTCATGACCTAACCACCTGACAAAGGCCTTATCTTCTATAACCACTACCTTGGGGGTTAGAATTTCAACATATGAATTTTGAGGGGGCACAACATTCAGACCATAACAGATATACGCTGAATTTACATGTTGTCTAAAATTTACATGCTATTTCTTTTAAAAATATGTGAGATGTTACATATAATGAATTGTTTTTTAAAAAGAAGGATTAAGTGGGAAAGAGTTTTATAGGAGCAGAAGAAAAATTTGGGGATAAAAATTTTCATTATCTTGATTTTGTAAGAGCTTCAATAGTTTACCCATATGCCAAAACTCATAAATTATATAACCTCAAGAATGCACAATTTAGTGTACTTATTTGTTAATAAGCTGTGAAATAATAAAATAATAACATGGTTATAATACCTGGTTTTCCTGTCAAGCAATTTACTTACTTACAAACATTTTATATATTCCGATGAAAGAGTTATAAATGAAATATTTCCCTACACTGAAGGAAGTCAGAGCAGGGTGGGGAAGCTGCTATGACACTCTCATGATACCAATGTGTGCAGACTGTAGAAGCAGCAAGAATAGAGTGATTGTTTTTAACACAAGGATAGATGAGTAGAGTCATGTAGTTTACAATGCTAAAAAGAATCTGTAACTGGCGCAATGCCTGTGGCTCAGTGGGTAGGGAGCTGGCCCCATATACTGAGAGTGGTGGGTTCAAACCTGTCTCTGGCCAAATTGGAAACAACAACAAAAATAGCCAGGCGTTGTGGCAGGTGCCTGTAGTCTCAGATACTCGGGAGGCTAAGGCAAGAGAATCACCTAAGCCCAGGAGTTGGAGGCTGTTGTGAGCTGTGTGATGCCACAGTACTCAACCGAGGGTGATAAAGTGAGACTTTGTCTATAAAAACAAACAAACAAAGAAACTCTAAGCAAAGGAAAAACACACAGTCATTGAGGCAGAAAAGAAAGGTGTCCTTCTTACAAATAGCATGTATCTCAAGAATAGGCTGGATGGCAGAAAATGAGATTCAAACTATGGAACCTGGAATGCTATGCAAAAGAATTTGGTCTTCATCTGTTAGACAACGGTAAATAATACATTAAAACAGGATTAGACCTATATTTTAGAAAGATCACTATGATAGGGAAGCTGAGGGAGGAAGCTATTCCAATTTTTTTTAAGAGGCATGATAAGCCTAAAACTAAAACAATGGCAAGAAAAAGAGCCAATGGCATTCTTTATAAAAATAGAAAAAAAAAATCCCGAAATTTATATAGGATCATATAAGACCCAGAATAAATGATAAATTCTGAGATAAATGAACCACAGCCCAAGGCATCACACTACCTGACTTCAAATTATACTACAAAGATACAATAACCAAAACAATGTGGTACTAGTATTAGAAATAGACACAGAACAGTGGAATAGAATGGAGAGACCAGAAATAAGTCCATGTATTTACAGCCATTAGATTTTCAACAAAGGTGCCAATACCATATAACGGAGAAAGAAAAATCTTGTCAATAAATGGTGCTGGGGAAAATAGACATCTATATACAGAAAAGTGAAATTAAGAGTCCTCTCTCACTAAAATAAAATAAAATGCATTAAAAACTTAAATGTAAAACTTGACACTATCAAAATCCTGGAAGATACTATACAAAAAATGTTTTGTGAATTATGGAGAAGACTTCACACACACAGGCGACAAAAGTAAAAGTAAACAGATGGAATCATATCAAACTAAAAAGCTTTTGTATAGCAAACAAAACAATCAACAGAGTGAAGGACAACATACAGAGTGGGAAAAAAATATTTGCAAACCATCCACCCAACTGTGAACTAAAATAAAATCCTAAACACAGTCCATCAACTGAACAGACATCCCTCTTGACAAAGAGCATTCCAGAAAATTGTAAAACTAAATTCTTGGCCATGAAGGGAAGGGAGGTCAGACAGGCCCTTGGACAATAAAAGTTAAATTATTAACAGGACTTAAGGCCAAGTTTAAATCACATGCAGCCTTCAACTTGCTTTACAAATAGTTTGAGTTGATGCATTGTTCCTTGTCTCTGATTAATAGACTTTATCTTTAAACATTACAAGCCTACATAAAGCTTTATTTTTTAACCAATTAACCCACCTACAAAAAGTCAGACAATTAAATTCAGGAACTTATTTTTTAAAAAGTGCAACATACCTCATTGCTGAATATCACAATGGTCACCTTTGAGGTATTCCCCTTGAGAAGCTATGTACTAATGCCAGCACCTAGTCCACTCAGAGAAGCAGTTTTTTCTGGAAAGGCCATCAGAGTTGTTATACAAATTCTGACAATTAAATTCTTGACCTCTTTCTAGAAAGAGTGCTTTGAACAACGGACTAGGCACTGGCCTCAGTGCACAGCTTCCCAGGTAGAGTAGCTCAAAGGAGACTGTTGTGATATTTAGCACTATCTAAGATGAATTCGGAACTTAATTGTCTAACCTTGTATAACCTGTAAGCTCCTGCTTTGAGAGGTCCTATTCTTATGGACCAAAGTAATGTATACCTTCTGTCTAGTTATGATTCTATCTGAAATTCTTGTCTCTTTAAAATGTATAAAATAGAATTGTAACCCAACATCATAGAACGACTTGCTGAAGACTTCTTCAGCATGGCTCCCCAGGCCATGGTTGCGCATATTTAGCTCAGAATAAAAACCTCTTTGAAAATATTTTACAGTTTGCTTTTTTCCCATTAATATGACAAAAGAACTAAAATGACTCCACAGCAGAAAACCTCCCAAAACCCAATTAAAATGAGAATGTGATCTTAATAGAGTGGCCAAAAGTTATGAGGACTGTCCGGAAAGTATCCAGGCATGTAATATGAACAGTAGAGACATGCATGGCTGGATATATTCCAGACAGCCCTTAAATATGAAAAAAAAGTTCAACATCATTAAACATAAGGGAAATATCAATCAAGACCATAATGAACTATCATCTCACCCCACTTAAAATGATTATAATTAAAAGGACAAAAAGAATAACAAACGCTGACAAGGATGCAGAGAAAGGGGACATCTTCATACACTGTTGGAGGGAATGTAAATTAGTACAGCCATTATGGAAAACAGAACGGAGATTCCTCAGAAAACTGAAAATAGTAATATATCATCTAGCAATTCAAAGGAAGGGAATATATATTCAGAGGAAGGGAATATACATCCAAGAGGAAGGGAATTCAGTATGTTGAAGAGATATGTGTACAACTTACCACAGCACTATTCACAATGCCAAATTATGGAATTGCTCAAAGTGTCCATTGATTAACAAATGGATTAAAATAAATGTGGTATATATAAACAATGGAATATTAAAAATAAAATGAAATCCTATTATTTTCAGCAATATTATGAGCTTAGATAAGATTATATTAAGTTAAATAAGCTAAATGCGAAAATAAAAATATGACATATTCTCACTCACATGGTATGTGACAGCTTAAAATATTTAAGCCATAAAAGTAGAAAATGGAATAGTGGCTACCAGATGCTGAGAAGGGTAAAGAAAAGGGGAAGGTGAGAGGTTGGTTAATGGGTAGAAAATTACTCTTAGATCTGATCTAAGTTGTATTGTACAACTCAGTAGGGTAACTATAAGTAACAGAAAATTAATGCATATTTTAAAATAGCTAGATGACAGAATTTTGGATGTTACTATCACAAGACATGATGAATGTTTGAGGTGATGGGTATGCTGATGACCATTTTTGCATTTGATTATTTTGAATTTGATAATTATACATTGTATATGTGTACCAAAATGTTACACATAACCTCAGAAATATGTTCAATTATGCATCACTTAAAATTATTAAAATATGTCACTGTTAAAAAATAGCAATCACATAATATAACAAATATAATGTAAATAAATGTTTATTATAGAATAATTAATAAACAGAAACCCTAATAAAAGTAGTTACATAAAAATGTTAAATTTAAAAAATGTATTTAAAAGCACTGTGCATTTACAGGCAAATCATAAACCAGAAATATTTTTTGAAGTATCAATACCAAGGAGTTAACATTTTACATAGATACTTTTTATAATAATAATATATAAATATATATATTTATGATACATGTATTATATACTACTTGACTAAAGATCTATATATCAGAACTATTTTGTCATTAAGGTATTTATATGCTTTTCTTCATTTTGCTAATATTCTTTTTGTTTAATGTCCTTTTTCCTTTAATTTGTATGCTTTTGGGGGACCTAGGAAAGCCTGTTGTGGGAAGATGATTGCCTGGTAATGATTGTTCCGCAATAGAAGCAGGTGGGTAATTTCTGGAAACCTCTCATGTCAAGCAGATCTTCCCTCTGGACTAACAGGGTAGCCAGCCTCTCCCTGCCTGTCCTCCAGGGAAGTAGCTGGACAGGGCATCTGTCTCCCCATGGCAGCAGCTTTGGTGGTGAGCAGAGAGCAATGAGCCCCTTCCAGTTCCACAGAAACCTCTCCTTTCCTAATCAGAGAAGGAAGAGGATCATGCTGGCCCTCTGTCAGGGTCTGTCTGTGTTGTTATGACATCCTTGGCTTGTTAATGTTGACCACTTTAATTTTCATCAATATATACCTCCATTTACTGAACAAGTGTCCTTCTGGAACATGCCCTGAGGGAGGTATAGCTCTGCCTTACCCAAGCAGTTGCAAAGTACAAGGCTTGAAGCTCGCTATCTTGGGCTCTCTACAAGATTGCCTTTGTCCTTCTCTGCAAATGTTGTGATCCTTCTTCCCTCTGGAAAACATGTCAACCCTCAAGAAAGCAGATTTAAAGATCAGTTTCATCTCAGATTCCTCCAGACAGACCTGATAGTTATTGACTGACCCAGAGGCCCAACACAGGCATGTGTTGCTGGGGGAGACCCTTACTTGGGGCTGCATGTCTTGGAATCAGCAGCTGCTTGCTCACCCCGTGCATTGGCATCTCAGCCCTTAGCAACAGGTTAGCACCACCCGGGGAGCTGACAATGCCAGTACCTGGAGCCCTTGCATAGGTATTGTTGAAAAGTGCCCAAGGTCATTTGAATAGTAGGATTGAGAATCACTGATGTAGGCAGAGGAAGCCAAAAGAACAGGATCAGGGGAAGGGAAGTCAGGGGTTTCAGGGCCCAAGCAAAGAAGCAGTCTGGCTCTGTTGTGCCCAGAGTACCCATCCCCAAAGACCCCCAGGGAGCCTAATCGCAAGAACAAAAGAGTTTTTATGATTCAAGCTAGAGCTGGCTCTCCGTTGCCTGACTCAGCAGGTCTTCCTAAGAGCCCTAATGATAGGGCGGGTCAGGTATTTATGAGGTTAGGGTATGAGGTTAGGGTATGGGAACAATGAGGCGCCCCTGATTGGTTGGACCATGTTACTATACCTTACTAGGACGCCTGTAAGGCCTGAAGGGTAATCCCCGGAAGGCCGGTCTGCTTTATCCAGGGGAGTTGGCCGCTTGTGATTTTTATAGCTTATCCGGGAACTGAGCTGGGCTATGATACTCAAAATTGCCGCCATCAGTGAAGATGCAGCCGCCCAGGCCCTGTGCCTCTGGGTCTCTCGGCTCCTCCATAGCTCCACAGTCCCCTGTGGTCACCAGTGCGACCTGCTCTTGGCTGACTGGCTGGCTGGCTGGGGCTAGAAGCTGTCTTGGCTTTCAACTTGAGTCTATCATCTCACCATCCTCAATTCTAGCTGAAATCCAGCCTGGGGGCTCGATTTGTTAAAGGGCTCCGCAGGGCCACTGTGCTCCCACAACGCAGTGTTCTCAGCTACCTGGGGACAGGTGTAGCCTTCCCTTTGTGAGCTGCTGCAGGCTCACCAGCACCAGGGCCTTGGTCCTCAATGCCTGTGTCCACCACAGCTGGTCTCCTCGCCCATTTTCTCAGCAAACCATTGCTTGACCTGCTGGGGGTTCGTCTGCAGGTCGTCCTCATACAGCATCTTGTGTGTCATGTAATAGTGTTGCAGGAGCTGCTGGTTGCTGCAGGTAATGACCAGCAGCCTGGTGGGAAGGTGCCCACTTATAGTCTTTGTACCACTTGAGCTGGCCCTTCTTCGGGGCGTACGTGCTATCTCCGAACCAGTGCACTGCCTCTGGTGATGCTCAGGTCAGCACCACTTCTGGCCGGCCCCCCCAGCGCTAAGCCGGAGGCCCCTGGTCCCCTTCCAGGGCTGCTGTGTGGCGCAGCATCCCCGGAGGGCCGTCAGGCATCCTGGGCTGACACACACATTCCTTACGCAGCTTCAGCTGCCAGGAAGATATTTTAAATCCTACATATACTTTTTAGAGACTCTTACAAACTTTCTGAAGTGCTTATGTACATATTTTCTTGTACACGCTTTTGTACAAGCTGATGTTTACACCGTGTCCGGCATGGTGCTGTCCAGCCTCCCGCACTCCTGATGGTCCCGGAGAGAGCCGTGTTTGAGCCGGACAATTGCAATGAGAATTTTGAGAGAAAACACTCCTGTGAGCCCCCTCTGCAGAGAACCAGGAGTCTCTTGAGAGCGTTGTGTGGTGCCTGGGGTGCCGTCTCCACATGGGAGCTGCACCCTGGACGCTGTTCCGGCAGGAGTCTCAAACGCAGGTGGCTGTTTTGAGTAGCAGCTCTTTGAGGTTTGCCCAAGAAGTCACCCTTCTCGTCATTCAGTGGTGAGAACAGGATAATGAGGACCCTTTCATGAGGCGCAGGCTCTTGGCATCCATGAAGCTGTGCATCTGAAGACACGGAGTATGTTTCTGGGCGACATTGAAGTGGCAGAGGGGTCCCCAGTGTCCTGAGTCTGTCCACGACTCTGAGTTCCAGCAGGACCTCCACCTGTCACCCACAGACTGAGGGCAGGGGGTCGTAGTACCTCAGTTTTAGCCCCAAACACAGTGGTATTTGGAATTCCAGTCCCTTATCTAAACAAAAAAGCAAATGTTAAATTTTGTCCTAAAGCAGCATGAGATTGGAATGATTAGAGAATTCGGGATTTTTTTTTTGCAGTTATTGGCCGGGGCTGGGTTTGAACCCACCACCTCTGGCATATGGGAATGGCGCCCTACTCTATTGAGCCACAGGCGCTGCCCAAGAATTCCAGATTTTTGAAGTGAATCTTAATGTTTCATATTGATAATATCTTGAATTTTTGTTAAATGCTGAAAGCCTTACTGCTATTTTCAGATCCTTTCAATAAACAGACTTGGGTAAAAAAAGAAGAGGCCTATTACTTCTCATATATAATACAATAAATGCTATTAAAGTTAAAAGTAATGTTTTAGGTGGTTTCCCATAGCAATATTTCCATCAATTATCAATAGAGATGAATTGGATAAATATGGAATATAAAATAGGAAGTCTTGCATTTATTTGCCTAATGTTACTATATTGGGTATATCCCTAGACCATGATAGCCCTGTAGTTTATCTATACTCCTTAATACTTGGGAGTGCCTGGGAAGCGCAATTTTTTTCAAAAGCTTACATTTTTCTTAGTTTTCAGGTCACTGTGTGATGGTCTATGTGCACCTACAACAGCTGAGCAGAGTCAGAGCAACTAAGAACACATGCTGCGTGATGTCCCATTCCAAAATCTACAATGCGGTGGCATTTAGTATGTTCATAATGTTGGACAACCATCACCTCGACCTTGCTTCAGAATACTTTCACTACTACCAAAAAAAATCTTTTACCCATTTGGTTTTCAGTTCCCATTTCTGTCTCCCTATCTTCTGGCAAACAGTAATTTGTTTTCTGTGGATTTATAAAATATGGATATTTTATATCAATGGAATCATACAAGTTACCATTTTTGTTTAGCTTCTTTCAGTTAGTATGTTTACAAATTTCATTCAAGTTGTAACATGTATCAAAACTTCATTCCTTTCTATGACTGAATAATATTCCATTGTATGCGTACGTCACATTTTGTTTGTTTATTCATCAGTTGATAGATATTTGGGTTGTTTCAACCTTTTGGCTACTATAACTAGTTCTGCTATAAATATTTATCCACAAGTTTCAGTGGGGTTACATATTTTTATTTCTCTTGCGTAAATACATAGAGGAATTATGGAGTTGTGTGGTTATCCTATGTTTCAATTTTAGAGAATTTGACACACTGTTTTCCACAGCTGTTGAACTATTTTACATTCCTAGCAATATATTATACAAAAGTTTCTATTTATCCACATCTTCACTAACACTTGTCATACTCAATTATTATTATCTTTAATATTATAGCCATCCTACTGAAGTGGACTGTTAAAGTGATTTTAATTTTTATTTCCCTAATAATAAATGATGTTAAGTATCTTTTAATGGTCTTATTGACCATTTTTATATCTTGGAAATGTCTATTTAATTCCATTGTCCAGTTTTAATTAGGTTGTCTTTTGTTGTTCCATTTATTTAGGAACTGTACAAGTCTTGCACTTATTTGTTAGTATGCTGCTAATTTTCGATTGTATTGTAATACTACTATAAATTGACTTATTTTTTAAATTTAATTGCCTGTTCAACACTAGTGTCTTAGTCTGCTTGTAAAAAAAATGAAAATACTGTAGATTCTGGGCCAAAATGGTAGAGTAAAAGCATCTGGCACATGCTGTTCATATGAAGAACACCAAAAGAGGCTAGTAGTAGATATTCAATTTTGGATATACTATAAGGATGGAGCACCAGGATTCAACGGAAAAGTGATGGGGACAGGGGAGGTGCTGTGGCCTACACCTGTAATCTCACCACTCTGGGAGGCTGAGGCCAGAGGATCATTAGAGGTTAAGAGTTCAAGATAAACCTAAGAAAGAATGAGCCCCTGTCTCCAGTAAAAATAGACAAATTAGTTGGGAGTTGTGGTGGACACCTGTTATCTCCACTACTCAGGAGGCTGAGGCAGGAGGATCACTTGAGCCCAGGAATTTGAGGTTGCTGTGAGTTATGGAACCATCAAACTCTAGCCTGGGCAATACAGTGAGACTCTCTCAAAAAAAAAAGATAAAGAAAAGAAAAGGAAATAAAAAAGAGAAGAGAAGGGAGAGAAGAGGGAAGAGCAGAGGGAAGAGGAAGGAGAAGAGGAAAGATAAGTGATGGGAAGGATGATTGATGATTATGATGATCATGATGATGGACTGTGCAGAAAAATTTTAGTTTAGTTAAGTCTTATTTATTTATTTATTTATTTATTTATTTATTTATTTATTTATTTTTGTTGCTATATTTGCTATTGGTGTCTCAGGCATAAATTCTTTACCTAGGCCAATATCTGAAAGAGTTTTCTCATGTTTTCTTCTAGATTTGTTATGGTGTCAGGTCTTACATTTAGATCTCCAATCCATCTTGAGTTAATTTTTGTATATAGTGAGAGGTAGAGATTCAGTTTTATTATTCTGCATGTGGCTCTCCAATTTCTACAGCACCATGTATTGAATAGGGGGTATTTCCCCATGCATATTTTTGTCTAGTTTGCTGAAGATCAGTTGGTAGTAACTGCACAGTTTTATTTCTCGCTTCTCTATTACTTCCCATGGGTCAATATATCTACCTTTGTACAAGCACTATGCTGTTTTGGAGAGTCACATTGGAGTGCTCCAGCATCTTTATATACTAAAAATAGATCTCCCATTCAACTCAGCAATACCACTACTGGATATCTTCCCAAAAGAAAAGAAAGTATTTATTTAAAAGGTCCCCTGCATTTACATGTGCATCATAACACAACTCACAGTTGCAAAAACATGGAATCAACCTATATGCCTATCAATTGATTAGTGGATAAAGAAAATATAGCATACCACAACATATAATACTACTTGATCATGAAAAAGAAAGAAATGATGTCTTTTTAGCAACATCAATGGAACTAGAAATCACTATGCTAAGTGATATAACCCATCACTAGTTATTTCATATAAATGCTGCACGTTCTCACTCATAAGTGGGAGCTAAGCCATGGTTGCACATGGTCATACAGAGTGTCTTACTGAATACCAGATATTCAGAATGGGGAGAAGAAAGTGGAGTGTGAGCTGATAAATTACCCCTTGGGTTCAATGTACACTATTTAGATGTCAGGAAATTAAAATCTTAGACATATCCACTATGTAATTCATCCATATGACAATAATCTGCCAGTATCCTCTAAATCTGCTTAAAAAAATACATAGGAATTGAGTGGCTTAAACGACAGAAGTTTATTTCATCTCAGTTCTGGAGCCTGGAAGTTAAAAATCAAGAGCAATTGACAAAATATCCTTTCATGATTAAAAACACTCAAAAAATAGATATAGAAGAAGAATTCCTCAATATGGTAAAAGGAAAACATTTTTGGATACGGGTAAGGGCACCCTTTTTGGCTTGTAGGTGGGAGCTTCCTGCCTGTATACTCACATGGATTTTCCCCGGTATATACATATAGGAAGAGAGAGTGTGTGAAAGTTACAGTGAGAGAGTGCACTCTGGTGTCTCATTTTGCTTTAGATTTTAGAGAAAAAGCTTATAGTTTTTCACAGGTATAATGTTAGTTATAGTTGTTCCATAATTTCCCTTTACCATATTGAGGAAGTTTTCTTTTATATCTATTTTTTGAATGTTTTTATCATGAAAAGATGCTGTATTTTGTCAATTGCTATTTCTGTATTGTCTTAATTTGTTCTTAAGAACAAACACTTATCTTTCATAGTTCTTAAGGCTAGAATTCTGAGATAGGAGTACAAAGTGAGTATAAATGGTTTTCTACAAATAAAATTTTTAAAGATGTTTTTGTCTCCTGTCTTAGTCACTCAACTCAAAGTCACTATTGAAGTTCGTTTTTTTTCGCCTTTATTCCTGAACATTTGACTACAAGGAAAGAGAATGATGAATGTAATAATCTGCCACTTTCACATACATTTTCCTTATGACTTTCATAAAACTGTCTTAGTTACTCAGAAAATCATATGTGTTTCAGTTTTTTTTGTTATTTTGTAACAAATATAATTTTTTAAACATGACTGTAATTATACACATTAGCCACACTGTCTGTTCGACTACAGTGGGGTTTCTTCAAGGACAGGAACCATCTTTTCATTCTCTTTTGACTTTACCAAGCACCATCTTTGACATCTTTTTTATCTACTCAAAGCAATCGACCACTTTTTCCATATTGTGATCTACCACATGGTAGGATATGAGGCAAATATCAAAGATTATTACATCCATCTGTTCTCTTTCCTTATAGTCAAATGTTCAGCTACGTTTATGGCTCTTCAAACTACTTAGATTCAGAATTCATGCTTACTTTAGGAATTTATTTGCAACATTGAGATTGAAAGGAAAGGATGAATTCACTTACCAGGCAAATAGGTCAGAAAGAGGCATTTAAGGTAGAAAAGGTCATTCGAATAAGGCATGGAAATAAGAAAGCAAAAGTTGGTTTAAAAAACTCAACACATGTTGTCATGGCTAGCACGCAGGTAGTGTTTAATAGAGAGTTGAAAAATTATGGTCAGAAGATTAGTGGCTCTACACATAGCAGCAAGGAACTTAAAGAGCACACTTGAGATTTAGTTTTAGTATATTAGTACAATACGTTCAAAAAATTAGTTAAATTTAAACTAAACAGTTGATTTCATTTGCTTCATTTTGGACAGATAATAATGAATAATTGAAATACAATAAATAAAATTATTTTAAGCATGTAGTTGCTGCAGAAAAAAATACTTCATGAAAACAGTTGTCCTACACTACACTTGTATGATGTGAAGCAAAGATACTTTTGTGTTTGTTTAGGACTGTTTTCTCTGTATCTATAGCAGTGTCTGATGTATGACAGATACTGAAGAATTTTTGCATGAACAAGAAAATGAATACTTGAATTGAGCATTATTGAAAGAGTATAATTTAGTTAAATAAAGAGTGAATTAGCATTGAGGTGGAGCAATTGTAACTAGAATGTTAGGTGATCAGGCTGAAGAGGAAGGTATAGTGTCTTTACCATAAGGAGTATTATAAAACACGTTAAAAAATTGGATTTATTCTATGGCAATGGGAAGTTATTCATTCATTTGTATTATAGGAATTACAAGATAATTTTTCAACTTTGTAATATTGTGATGGATACTCTATTTGTGATGATTAGGAAGTTGGCATAAGTAGATGAGTAGATGTGAAGAGCTCAATTAGAACTCTATTTTTGTGCTGCCTTGAATTTGGAAAGGCATTGAGGATGGAAAATAGTGGATAGATGACTGAGGACTATTTAGGAAATAGGATAAAATGGACATGAGCATTGCTGAGTATGCTAAATTTGAAAGGGCTTAAGGAAACTAATAGGTTCATTCATTAAGCAATTCAGTGGATAGATGTTTAGGAGAGTTGCAGAAGATGCAGGGTTTGGTTTTTTTTTTTTTTGCCGGGGCTGGGTTTGAATCCACCACTTCTGGCATATGGGGCCAGTACCCTACCCCTTTGAGCCATAGGCGCCACCCGAAGATGCAAGTTTTAAACATGTCCTTTTGCGATTCCCCATGAGGTTTCAAGATAATTTTTTTTTAAGAGACAGAGTCTCAATTTATCGCCCTCAGTAGAGTACTGTGCTTTCACAGCTCACAGCAACCTCCAACTCCTGGGCTTAGTCGATTCTCTTGCCTTAGCTTCCTGAGTAGCTGGGACTACAGGTGCCTGCCAGAACGTCCATCTATTTTTTTTGTTGCAGTTTGGCCAGGGCCAGGTTCGAACCTGCCACCCTCGATATATGGGGCTGGCACCCTACTAACTGAGCAACAGGTGCCGCCCAAGATAAATGTTTTAATTGGCAGTTGTGTATAAATACACTGAAGATAGTGATAACCACAAGAATAGAATAGGGAATGTAATGGTGATTCATACTTTAAAAAAAAACATGCATTATCCTTGGAAGAAAATAGAGGTGGAAAAGTAAAGATGGAGGACAAAGCCTCAAGAAGCTTCCATATTTAATGAACAGAGTTTTAGAAGCACAATTGTGAAAGACAGAAAATAGTGGAGTGACAGAACGTTAGGGCACTAAAATATTTCTGGGAGAGAAAATCGACGTTCTTCTAGTAAAAAAGTGATAGACCTCACTCTAGGCAAAAGATTTCTGTTGGCTGACTGGTTAAATAAATCAAAATTAGGTTTGTGGCAAAATCTCTGAAAAAAACCTGGGCCTCAGGCATTGCTGTGTTCAATAACCATGTAATATTTGCTACTTTTGGTCTTCAAAAAACATAAAAGAAACACCAACTGGGATTTTTATTCTCCTACTTTACGTAGGCTCCCCTATTTGAGCAGTATTGAGCTAGTCTGCAAATAGGTGTCAAATTAGATATTTTATCTTGCCTTTTTGAAACAAATTACCCACTTTTATTAGTAAAATTATTCTCTTTCAAAAAGATAATAAAAATATAAAAAGTATTAATTTGATAAGTCAAAAAATTCCATTGTTTAAATTTGCCAAATAAAAGATATAAAAAAGAGAAAAAAACTCAGACATAGTGCCTAATGAAAACTATTAATATCCTTATATATAAATATACATTCATTGCACACATACAAAAGCTATATTAACACATTACATATGCATATATAATTAATATCATAACGTGGAACACATTTTATAAGCTATGTTTAGGAATCTTTATTAATAAATAATGAAACCGAGTTTTTAACATTCATAGCATGAAGACAGAAATCACACTATCCTTCCTGAATCAACCTTTATAGTGAACAAGGAGTCTTCAATAAATCTTACTAACTGGTTGACTGTTACCAAAATTGTAGTAATAATAATAATAACAAATTATTTTTCACTGACCGAATAAGCCTCAACAGGAGTGTATCAATAATGCTTCTTAGACCCCTTTTATTCTCCAATATTAAGCAGTTTGCAATGACAAAATACTATACACACAATAATTGGATGTTCTTGTGTAACCCTGATCTTATATAAAACTTAATTTAGCTGTAGTCAATCTTTATTGAGTTATTATTATTATTATTATTATTGTTATTTGAGACAGAGCCTCAAGCTGTCACCCTGGGTAGAGTGCTGTGACATCACAGCTAACAGCAACCTCCAACTCCTGGGCTCAAGCAATTCTCCTGCCTCCGCCTCTCAAGTAGTACAGGCACCCGCCACAACACCCGGCTAGTTTTTTGGTTGAAGCCGTCATTGTTGTTTGGCAGGCCCAGGCTGGATTTGAACCCACCAGCTCAACTGGCGCCTTAGCCACTTGAGCTACAGGCGTCCAGCCTTTATTGTAAAATGATTCTTATTTCATACCATATCTGTTTTCTATGCTACTTACAAGTTCAATTGGGAGGTTCTATGCTATTGTCTTCAGGAATGAATTTCCCAAAAACTTCAAAATTATCTACACTTAAATTTCTTTTAATTGAAAATTGAAGAGAAAAAAACTAATGGATATGGATGTAGAAAAAAATGGGTCCTCCTATTTTTATTACATTTGTGGTCTAGAGCAAAGTCACTCACTTTAAACACATGGTACGACTGTCAATAAAGTACAAATGGTACCTAGAAAAGGGAGTGACCAAGAGGAGGTTGTGCATTAGCCCAAGCTTCATCCTGGATAAAAAGCTGATTCTTTCCAGAAGTGGGATGTGGAGCTTTCTTTGCCATATTAAATATTCTTGAAGACCACATGTTCTTACCCTGGTAAAAAATAGGCAGAACTTCAAAGAAGATGTTTTTATGATTAAAACAACAATTTTCATGGACATTATTTTGTTTACTTATTTTAAACTACATTTACTAGAAGTAAAATTTAGAAGATTTATGGGCCTAGGTAGCAGCCGAAGACATCATGGCAGCTCCATCCTAGCAAAAGCTTGTTTCTTATTGGGCATAAGGTTAAGGTAAACTGAACAGAGTGTAGTATATAAGAGAGGAGTATGGGGGGATTTAACAAAAGCTCTTATATGATACTGTGCCCTTTCAGTTCTCGTTCTCTAAGTATCACTGATGAATTGAGCTTGCGTAAATTCATATATTCATCTATAAACGATGATAGTGGTTTTGACAACTCTTTCTTTATCCATCAAAAGGAGAAACTAACAGACAACATTAATTTACTGCTATGCCAGTTTAATCAATGAAATGCATAGTGAATTCAGCACCCAAAAGAGTGCTTAGAATACAATAAGACAAAACAATGAATGGCTGTTATGATTAAGAACACTTTCTTTTTCCATATCTTGTTTATCTATGCAGTTAACAATTGCAAAAAAACACATAAAATCTATTTGTAGAACAATAAACCAATGTATTAAGAGTATGGCATAGAACACCTCTCTGTATAAAAACATGATGGAGAGTACATCAGTCCCCTCGGGGTGGCATAAAAAATACCTATACTTGATAATATACAAATAACAGAAATTTATTTCTCATAGTCCTGGAGGCTGGGAAGTCCAAATAAAGTTGCTGGAAGATTTGGTGTCTGGTAAAGTCTTGGTTTCTGCTCCATACATGGTACCTTGTTGCCATGTGCCAAGTTCCTCTCATGATGGAAGGGAGCTAGCAGGCTTCTTCATATCTCTTTATGAAGGCAATTACTACCTCTAGGCCCCATCCCTTAATAATATCATCTGGGGAGTTAGATTTCAATTTATGAAATTTGGGGGGGACTCTGACATTTAAGCCATAGAAAAAGGTGTTTCCATCTTCACAAAGTTCCTAAGTTCTTCCTCTTCAATCTGCTCTTCCTATGCTGACATGGCCACAGTACCTTATCTTTAAAATGTTCCCACTTGTGCAATCTCCCTATAATTAATACAAATGTATAATCACTTGTCTAGTCCTCTTAAAAGCAATTAAAGCTCCTAACAATTTTTTCTATTACTTGGTGATACAAAAGAAAAGAGACAAAATACATTATAAGACTAAGTCCTATGTTCAGAAACTGCTAACTCTAGACAAGTTTGCAGTTGGACCCCATTATGTGAGACTCTTCCACTCTCAGATTTCAGCCAGTGTGTGCAAGATTCAATTTCCTTACCTAAAGAATAAATGTATCACAATGGATGATTTCTGGACTCTTTTTTCAGCTATAAGAAAAATATGAAATTACTTACATGAATGTTAATTTTTAAAAGTGCTTCTCTGGAGATCTTTGACAATACCATAACCCTAACCCTAACCTTTCCTGGGGAAAAAGAGGGTTAAAAATATCTGATTCCAGGGCTCCTTTTAGGCCAAAATTGGTGTTATTATGGTTTCTTGAGATGGACATTGATGTTTGCTTCAAATTCTATGGGCTTACATTTATGTCCAACAGCAATTATAATTCTTTTTTATTTTAATTCTGTCTTTTTCTTTTTATCATGGTTTGGAGTTAATTGAGAACACAAAGAATTAATTTACAATGACTGCATTTGTTAGGTAAAGTCCCTCTTATAATTGTGTCCTGCTCCCAAGAGATGTGCCATATACAGTCACCTCCCCACCCCTCTCCTTCTACCTCTATCCCCCTCCCTCATTCTCCCTGCCCCTTCATCTTAAATTGATTTGAATTTTTCACTTATGTTATTATGTATTAGATCATTTATTGGCTTCATGTTAGAACTGAGTACATTGAATTCTTGCTTCTCCATTCTTGAGATGCTTTACTAAGAAGAATGTGTTCCAACTAATCCAGGTTAATACAAAAGATAGAAAGTTTCCATGTTTTTAATGGCTGAATAGTATTCCATGGTATACATATACCACACCTTGTTAATCCATTCCTGGATCAGTGGGCATTTATGTTGTTTCCACATTTTGGTGATTATAATTTGAGCTGTGAAAAATTATAATTTGAGCTAGTGCAAATCTCCTTATAATAAATGATTTTTTTTCTTCTGGGTAGATGCCTAGTAATGGGATTGCAGGACCAAATGGTAATTATAATTCTAGTAGAAAGTGGTGCCTGTGGCTCAGTGAGTAGGATGCTCGCCCCATATACCAAGGGTGGTGGGTTCGAACCAGCCCTGGCCAAACTGCAACAAAATTAGCCAAGTGTTGTGGCAGGCAGCAATAGTCCCAGCTACTCTGGAGTCTGAGGCAAGAGAATTGCCTAAGCCCAAGAGCTGTACATTGCTGTGAGCTGTGATGCCATAGCACACTGCTGAGGGTGATGAAATGAGACTCTGTCTCTACAATAATAATAATAATAATATTAATAATAATAATTCTAGTAGAAAAATAAGAACTACAAATTATCTTTTGTTAATGGACTAGGATGCTGCTCTGAGTAAAACATACTGTCTATGACAATTCATAATTCCAACTTTAACTTTTCAATTCATGCCTTTGCAATTCAATAAGCATACCATGTAGAAACAAGTATACTTTTAACTCTTCTCTAACCCTTGGGAATTCATTTTTTATGGACCATAGGTTCAAGGCTTGGTCAAGTGATAGCATAAATTTTAAATTTAATAGCACTGCTTTTTACTGATTATATTTATTTTTGCAGTTACCTTCCTTTAACAGCAAGTGATACTGTCTCCCAATAAACAACAGTGATGTACATTTTCCTTCTGGAGTAGATTTAAACAAAAGAGAGTGAATTGATTCTAAATATAATAAACCATTGGATAACATAAATGTTACATAAAGTGATAATTAGATGCCTGAAAATTTTAAAAGTATAGCCTTGGAAGCAGATATAATTTATGCGCAGCTTTCATAATCTCATCTGATCTCTTAGATGATCATAATAACCTTCACTTATGTGGTTTCCAATATGATTTTCCTGCCAGCCTACTATAGTTAAGGTTTCATTCATGGACAACCAACTCTGTGCCCGATTGTACACTGAATTTTGGTGTGACTGTTTAATGGTGCATTTTGTTTTTAGCTCAGTAGAAGATAAGAGATGTCTGACTTTCAAATCAGAGTTTGTAAATGGGAAAGCCCTTTCAGGTCTTGTCCATAATAACCTCCCCAATCTCTCTTTCCTTGAAAGGTATCTGGAGCAAGGTACATATTTCTTTCAGTGCATTACCTTAATTGAGGCTACCAGTAATAATTTATATAGTCCTTCTTTTCTGGTATGAATTATGTAAAAACTGTCAACATTTTAAACCAACATTGCTTTTTTTCTCAAAATTCTGTTTCTAGAAATTTTGTCTACAAAAAACTATTGCAGGTGATACTACCATAAGAATGTTTATTTAAGTGTTATATGCATAATAATATTGAAGTTTAGTAAATTTCCATCTCCTTGAAATATTTCCTGCTTTAATTTCAGGAACACTTCATTCATTCCTCCAATATTCCACCTATCTCACTCACCACCCCTTCCCAACTTGACTGCTTCAAACTCTTACTGGTTGATCAAGTGGTCAAACTTCTTTCAACTTTTTCTTGGTCTACTCTTTATACTTTTGTATGTTATCCACTCTTAAGGTTTTAAATAATCTTTAAACAATGATGATTTACATCTTTATTTTTCTTACTTGTTTCATTCCTTAAAAATCAAGGTTTATATTAATACATTATTTTGATCCCAAGAGTGATGCCAAAGGAACAAAATTTTAAGAATAAATTTATTGAATTAATGTTGGGATTTCTGGAATAGATTCTTAAATCTAACAAAATTTTAAAGATGCTAGTGATTCTATTTCCAGTAGTAAAGAGAAGCTCAGATAGTTCCTAGTGTGAACTAGTTATAGAGATATGCAAAATGTCTGCATTGGGCACTCCTAATCAACCTCTTCTAGGAAACAAGAAGCTGAATATATGTTATACTTTCAAACATTTTTGGAAAACTAAGGCAAAGGATAAGTTGTTTTCATCTGACTTTAGCTATAACCAAGAATGAGTACATAATACCTAGTGGCCCATTTGGAACTTGAAGACAGTCCACTCAGTTTAGCATTTTGTTTCAGATTTGTTACAGAAGAGACTGAAAATCTGGTAGTTTTGAATGGCATCCCAGCAAAAAAGGCTCTATCACAGGTCTAGGCTGCTGAGCAAGCTGCTCTGTCACTCAGGTCATATGGCCCAACAAATCTATTGGTGCATGAAGTGTCCTCAATGGTGATGCCTTTGGGCTCTTTGACATGTCCCTGCAGGTGAATTACAATGCAGACATTTAGAAACCTGGAGCAAGACCTTGCCATCATCTACATATTACTATTCTTCTTTTGAAGAACAGCACTTGGCCTGCTACTAGTCCTTAGTATAAACCTAATACTTGCCTTTGAGCTGCTAAATGATCACGTGACCTGAGCTACCTTTCATGAACTGGTGTTATCTGACTCAGCAAACCATAAAGTTGGACATGCACAACATATTCCATCATCAAATGGAAGAAGTAGATATGTCATAGGGTCCGAGCAGGCCCTAAAGACACAATTAAATTGTGTGAAGAATTGGCCTAAATGACCATTGTCACCACTTGTGCTAAATCACCTTCTCTCTCCCAGCCTGTACCTATGACATTATGGGGCATTCCCTATAATTACTTGATAGAGGAAGAGAAAACTCAAGGTTGCTTCACAAATAGTTATATATCATGTGCAAATACCTTCCAAAAGTGGACAGCTATAGCAATACAGTCTTTCTCTGGCACATTTCTGAAGGTCGGTAATGAAGGGAAATTTTCCAGTAGGCATAACTTTGGGCAGTGTACCTGGTTGGGCACTTTATTTGGGAAGAGAAACGGCCAGAAACAGAATTATATACAGATTCATGGGTTTTGGTGGATGATCAGGAACTTGCAAGAACATGATAGGAAAATTGGTGACAAAGAAACTGGGGGAAGAGGTATGATCCACAGATATCTCAGAACAGGCAAATAAATGAAGCTATTTGTTTTATGTTTGAATGCTCACCAAAGGGAGCATTTTAATAATCACTTGGATGGGATATGCACTCATACTGTGCATACCAGTTAGCCTCTTTCCTAAGCCACCACTGCCATGGCCTAGTGGGCGTATCAGTACAATGGCCACAGTGGCAGTAATGAATTTGACTTACACTGGCCAAGGCCGATCTGTCTTTCTCTTCTGCTAAGTGTCCATCTGGAAGTAGCAGTGGCCAACACTGAGCTCCTTATATAACACTGTTACATAGTGTGATCAAACAGGTACCCAGTGGGAAGTAGATTACTTCAAACTTTCATTATGGAAGAGGTGGCATTTTGTCTTTAATGAAATAGACACTTACTCCAGATATGGATTTGCCTTCTTTCTTTTCATACAATGCTTCTGCCAAAACTATCACTGTGGATTTATAGAACACCTTCTCTATCATCAGTATTCCATAGAGCATTGCTTCTAACCAAGGAACTCATTTCACAGCCAAAGAAGTATAGCATGGGCCCATGCTCATGGAATTAACTAGTCTTACCATGTTTCTCACTAACCAAAAGCAACTGGCTTGAAAGATGATAGAAAAGCCTTTGGAAAATTCAGCTAGACCTCTAGCAAGGTGGTAATATCTTGCAGGGCTGAAGCAAGATATGATTTCTCTTAGTATCTCCATGTCCTATGATTAAGATCAATGGAAAATTTCAGTCAGGGATTCAAAAATTCCAGTCAGGGATTCAAAAATTCAGTCAGGGATACAAAAAAAAAAAAAACAGCCTTCAGAAATGAAAGCAAAGGGAGCACAGAACAGGTAGTAGAAGAAGACAATTATAAATGCTAGCTATAATTATATGAGCAGTTGTAGAAATGAGGAATGTTATTGTCTTAAGTATTTCTTGGTTTTTTTTTTTTTTTTTTGCAATTTTTGGCCAGGGCTGGGTTTAAACCTGCCACCTCCATTATATGGGGCCAGTGCCCTACTTACTCCTTTGAGACACAGGCACCACCCTTGAGATTTTCTTTTTTAATTTATTATGAATGTATTTGTGTGTACTTATTAAGCAAATCTTTGAATTTTCCACTCTTATTTTATTATAATGTAATATAAGATATATTGATTTTGATTGGTTTTAATTTCACATTATGGTGGTTAAGTTATATGATATCAGAAGAGTAAATACTGGTCAAAGACTTTACTTCCTGTTCTGGAGAAGAAAATAGTACATTTTTGGCGGCAAACAAAATAGTTGTAACATGTTAGGCAGAATTATTACCTTGTTTTTGCCTTTATGTGGAGATTAAGATGGTTTGGAGATGTATATGTGTGGCAGGGTCACAAAGGTGGTTAATTTTATCTGTCAACTTACTGGACTAAGAGATTTCCAGAAGGATGTCAAAATGTTATTTCAGTGTGTGTCTGTGATGGTGTTTTTTTGAGAGATTAGCATTTAGTTAATCAGACTGAGTAAAGATTCCCCTTCACCAGTGTAGGTAGGCATCATCTAATCAGTTAAGGGCCAGGATAGAACAAAAGGTGGAAGATGAGTGAATTCTTCCTCATCTTGTTTTGCCCTGGACATCAGAGCTCCTTGTTCTTAGGCCTTCACATTCTAAGACTTACATAAGTACAACCCATCCTCCACTCATGCTCAATTCTTGGGTCTTTGGCCTTGCATTTGGATTTATACGACCAGTTTGCTCCTGATTTTTAGACCTTTGAACTCAGACTAAACCAGCTTTCCTAGTTGTCCAGCTTGCAGACAGTACATCCTGGAAAGTCTCAGCCTCCATAATTGCCTGAGCCAATTTTTATGATAAATCCTTCTATCTAGGTATCTGTATACTCTTCTTTGTTCTGTTTCTATGGGGAACTCTAATGTAAAATGAAACTGATTACTGTTCATATCTAATACATATCTCAGACTTAACTTGTTCAAAACTGAGCTCTTAATTTTATAACCTCCTCCAATCTCCCTAGCATAGTAACTGCCTTCCACCAAGCTAAAGAGTCATTTCTATGCTTTCTAACAATTGCTACATCAAATCTGTCATAAAATTCAGTATCTTCTACCTTATATTATTCCACAATAAAACAGAAACTATTTCAGCACTATTGTGTATAAATCAAAATGTTCAAAGTTTCCCCTTTGAGATTAGGAACAAGGTTTCCTGTTATCAGATTTTCCATTATTAGGTGGCTCATTAAAGCAAGAACAAGAAATAAGAGAGAAAGATATTGCAGATATTGCAGTTTCTATATATATTCTTATATATAGAAACTCCTAAATAAGTTGCTAATAAATTATCAGAATTTACAACAGAGTTTATGTTGCTAAATTCAAACTCCATTTATTCCTATATGCTAATAATAAAGTTAATAAATAACATCTCATTTACATAAAAAGTAAGTCACACATAAAAATAAATCATAGAAAAGATATGCAATTTCTTTTTATAGAAAATTATAAAAGTTTATTAGATGCACTAAAGTACTTCCAAATACATTTTTTATAAAGATTCATTTCTTTCCATTTCATTATACATACATTGAAACACCACATGAAATTCCAACAAAAATACAAAAGGCCAAATCAGTCAAGGGACACTTAAATAAGAGTCTTAAACAATCTCTTTTATTTAAAAAATACTTAAATATAGTCGGGTGTTGTGGTAGGTGCCTGTAGTCCCAGCTACTCGGGAGGCTGAGGCAAGAGAATGACCTAAGCCCAGGAGCTGGAGGTTGCTGTGAGCTGTGTGACACCACGGCACTCTACTGAGGGCGATAAAGTGAGACTCTGTCTCTAAAAAAAAAAAAAAACTTAAATAAAAATATGAGATCTTTTAGATGGCAATATGTATTATAAAGATTGTATTTTTTATTTTTTATGATTGCAAAGTATTTTTTAGTGTCAAATTTATTTTACTTTTTCTTTTTTATTGTCTTTATTATTAAATCATAGCTGTGTATATTAGTGCAATCAAGGGGTACAATGTGCTGGTTTCAGATTTTATACTAGCTGGGCATTGTGGAGGGTGTCTGTAGTCTCAGTTACTCGGGAGGCTGAGGCAAGAGAATTGCTAAGCCGAGGAGTTGGAGGTTGCTGTGAGCTGTGTGACACCATGGCACTCCACTGTGGGCTATACGGTGAAACTTTGTCTCTACAAAAAAAAAAAAAAACAAACAAACAAACAAAAAAAACCCAGAGATTTTATACTTCAGACTAATTATAAGAGTATAAGTCTGGTATAGATGAACACTCCTATGGATTAGCATGAGGATCCACATATAAGAATATTCACAGCAGCATTGCTGGAGAAACTGAACACTGGTGACCACTGAAGTATACTTTATCTGTAGAGTGAATAAATACTTTTAGCATGTTCATAAAATGGTATATAATCCTGAACATGTACCCATAGAAAATAAAAGAATGATATGCAAGCATATATAGTTACACATTCAATACACAATTTCTACCAAGAGCAAGTCAAAAGACCTGTCCTCATGATGATTGTCTTGATTGCCATTGTGACTGGGGCTGGGTTTGAGTCCACCACCTCTGGCATATGAGGTCAGCACCCTACTCCTTTGAGCCACAGGAGCCACCCAAGTTAGTGTCTTTTTTTTTAATAAAAATGAATTTAATGAGATTTTATCAACCAAGTTAGTGTCTTAAATTTATTAATTTAAGAAATTTATTATCTCATAGCTCATGCGCTCAGAAATCAGATTGATTGGGTTAATTTCAAGGTGGATTACCAACTTCCTTAGCTTATGTCCCCTTCTTTTCTTTTCAAAGCCAGCAGCATGGTATTCTCAAATTTCTCTTTCCTGTCACAGGATTTCCATCTCTCTGACCTACTACTTCCCCCAGATTAAGTCCCTTGTCCTTACATTGGACCCACTTGATCTTCTAAAATAACATCTCCATTTCAAGATTCTTAATTTAATCACATATATGAAGTTCCTCTTGCCATATACAGTAACATATTAACAGGTTCCAGGCATTAGTATGTATATATTTTATTGAGAGGCATTATTCAGTCTACCACAATGATATACCAGATTATATTGTCTGTAAAAGCACTAAAATGTTTTACATTGGAAAAAAAAATATTCCAAACAATTAATAGATGTCTAATTAAAACTAGCAAGAAAAAATATTTATGTTCAAGTATTTTCATTGAATCATCACTAACAAATATTAATTAGCACTTCAGCACTAGAAAACAGAAGAACTAACATAAGCTCATGTCAGATACTGGCTTCTTTTGTGTGAGTGATAATCCCATCAAATGGCATTTCTAAAAATGTATGGGATCTCTTTTAAACTTACAAAATCTTTAATGAGTTTTTAGATCCCTACACTCCAACTACTCAGTAAAATTCTTCATAACCTCAAAATCTTGTTAGTATAGAATTTGAGGAAAAGGGAGGGCACCCGTAGCTCAGTGGTTAGGATGCCAGCCACATGCTCCAAGGGTGATGAGTTCATACCCTACTGGGCCCTGCTAAACAACAACAACAACAAAATATCTGGGCATTGTGGCAGGTACCTGTAGTCCCAGCTACTAGGGAGGCTGAGACAAGAGAATCACTTGAGCTCAAGAGTTTGAGGTTGCTATGAGCTATGATGCCACAGCACTGTACCAAGGAGACTCTGTGTTAATTAAAAAAAAATAATTTGAGGAAAACAATTTTAAGAGCTATTTCTTTCCAGCTAAGTGTCAAGAGTTAGAGTGCATTTATGAGCCTTGCTATTATAAAAGTCTTAGCCCTATTTATTCATTTAGTCATTTATTTTGGCATTTTCCCATAAATATTTATTAAATTCTTATCATGGATTAGAAATTATGGTAGATTCTGGGGATTTATCATGGGAAAGCAACATACTTATCTTTAATTTTTCATGTATCATAACAATAAGTAATGAAGATACTCTTATAAGCAGAAGGAAAGAAGACAATGTATTGTGCTAAGGATTTTAACAGAGATATTAACCCATTCTAATGAAAAGAGGATAAAAGTAACCTTTACTTGTTTCTGGGTGATTCAATTAAAGTGTCAAAGTGGAGAAGACACTTCAAGATGATTTCAGAATGTATGGACCATAATATGTGGCTCACACAAAGATCAGAAAGTTTATTAAAGTCATTAGTTCTTAACTAAGAGAAATTTTGCCCCAAGGGAACATTTGTGAATGTCTAAAGGTGCTGTCTTCAAAGGTTGTCACAATGGGGTGGAGAGACAGGTGCTACCAGTATCTCGTGGGCACAGACAAGAGATGCTGGCAAACTGTCTACAATGTACAGGACAGCTCCCCCTAACAAAGATTAGTCCGCCCAGCATGTCAGTAGAGCCAAATTTGAGAAACCATGTGCTAACCTACGTGAAAGTGAAATGACGCATCTTGTTCTGAAAATCACAAGAAACCTCATCTATCGCTACTATTCATTTAGGCCATACTATGTATTGTACTGTCTGCACATGAAGGAAAGTAGAAACAAATAGGGAAATGGCAGCAGAGAGCTTCAAAGAAATAATTAGTGGAAATAATGATAAATACTTTAATAAATCAATTTTTGTAAGTAGTAAATAGTATTCAGCCATAAAGAAAGATGGAGATTTACATCTTTTGTAGTTACCTGGATGGATTTATAGAACATTCTCCTAAGTATTACAAAAATGAAAAAAACAAGCATCCAATGTACTCAATGCTCATATGAAACTAGTAGATGAACCACTACGTACCCACACAAGAAAAAACACACAATTAAATTCAAGTGGGGGAAAGGAAGGAGGAAAGAAAGGGAGGAAGGAGGACGGGTTTGGTAAGGTCTCACCTAATAGGTACGGTGTAGGCATATGTGGCACACCATCTGGGTGAAGGGCTCACCTACATTTTGGACTTTTACATAACAAGCTCAAAGAAGGTCTCAATGCCTGTAGTTCAACAGGCTAACTTGCCAGCCACGTACACCTGAGCTAGCGGGTTCGAATCCAGCCCGGACCTGCCAAATAACAATGATGGCTGCAACCAAAAAATGGTCGGGCGTTGTGGCGGATGCCTGTAGTCCCAGCTACTTGGGAGGCAGAGGCAGGAGACTCGCTTGAGCCCAGGAATTGAAGGTTGCTGTGAGCTGTGATGCCACAGCACTCTATCCAGAGTGACAACTTGAGGCTCTGTCTCAAAAAAAAAAAAATATT
>CAUYON010066316.1:0-18559 GCA_963573935.1 Arctocebus calabarensis | reverse complement strand
AGCTTCCCATGTAGCTAGTGTAACCACTATGATACAGGTGCTGAGCCTCCCCATAAGTTTTTAAAAACATCAACTCAAGGGTGGCATCTGTGGCTCAGTGGAATAGGGCACTGGCCCCATATGCTGGAGATGGTAGGTTCAAATCCATCCCTGGCCAAAAAAAAATAAAAAACAAAAAAAAAAATCATCAACTCATTTCACTCCCTTGCTTAAAGCCTTCCATGGTTTCCCTCTATGAGAGTGAAGTCCACACTGGACATCAGGCCTCTTTCATACCTGTCTGCCCACCCTGCCCCTGCTTGGGTCCTTGTGCATCAGGCCATGCCTCTCAGGCACATCCTCTACATGAGAGCTCTTTCCCAGGCGGGATTACTGTCAGCTCAAATGATCTCCATTTGTGCCATTGCCCTCCTACTGAGAATTTAACCTCACAGATGGGACAATTACCTGTCCTGCTCACTGCAGCACCCCAGGACTTAGAATAGGGAATGACAAAAGAGTGCAAAGAAGTACATGTGGGATGAACACACCCTCCCTGCAGATGAGGCTAGGAAAGTGAAGTCATCAAGCGCACTGCTCAGCCTGCAACCATGTGGGCAGGGGGAATGTGTCTGAGAGGCCCCAGATGCCCGATCTCCTTCCTCATTCTCACCAAGCAGCACCCTGGTGGCAAGGCCCTCATTTCTTATGGGGGGCATCTGGCAGCAGGAAGCTTCAGCACCACAACCCCATCTGCTACTCCCCCAGGGACAGGCCCAGGCCTCAGGTCAGAACCACCTCTATGGGCCCTGAACAACTGTCCCAGTGAGGGGACCCAGCCTGGTGCCAAAGACAAGGAGCCTCTTAAGAGTTCACAGAAACACAAGCAGCAACCATCATCCCAAAGCAGCCATGTAGACGGCAGATGCCTTGCACATTAGCTCAATTTATTTTATCAACAACCTAAGTCAAACGTACTATTATTAACATCCCCACTTTATAGATGAGGAAACTGAGGCCCAGAAAGGAGAAGTCATGCTCCCTATACTATGATGTGTGGGAGCCTGCAAGGGCAGGGATCTAGCCCCCAGAAGAGTGTCCTTCTGAGCTGGCTGAGGAGCTGGGAGTTACAGGCTAGAGGGCACTGTTTGCAAAGCATGGGGTGAGGGACCGATTGAGGGGATCAACTGCTCCCTCAGCAGCCCTCATGCTAAAACCTCAAGGCCCCCATAAAGCCAAGGATAGAGCTAGCTTTCAGGGTCAGGGCCCTCAGACACATCCCCATTGGGGGAAAGACCTGTTAACCACAGCAGCCAGACATTTTCAGGTGAAAATTTTTAGGTGCTAAAGATGAGTGCAGTTCTATTCTTACAATCCTGGAAAGGATGTCATTACTCCATTTTACAGATGAGGAAACTGAGGACCCTGCCAAGGGGCCACATAGTGATGCTCATCTGCTTCTGGAAGGACAGAGACCTGGTCCATCTGGGACTGTCTCTTCAGTGATTAGAAAACCTCAAATAAGCACACAATGTCAGTGAGTGCATCAACAGTGCAGAAGCCAGCCTAGAGCCTGGCCCTGGGGCCTGGCCTTGCCAGAGTGAGGGTACAGGCCAGCAGTGGGGGCGCAGGAAAGGGCAATTATAGCATGGAATAGGGAAGGGAGCAGGAACACAGCTAAGACTGGAAATGTCCATGGGCTGCCAAAGGGAGGAGGAGTCAGGCCATCAAGGACCCTGTGAGTGAAGTGAACCTTCCAGAAAATTCTCAGAGGCAGGACACCTGCACACATGCTAGCAGAGGAAAGTAGCAGCTGCTGTCCCATCTGCCAAGGCTCATGTAAGCAGCTACTAGGTTGGAAGCCTGGTTCAGCCACTCACTGTACTGACCTCGGGCAAGTTATTTTAGGTACTGCTGCTTTCCTATAGCATCCTCAGCTAAAAAGTGTGGCAAGGCTCCATAAGATGTGGTGCCTGAGGTGATGGTAAAAGATGGTCATGTTGTGCTGGGTTGACCCAGGAATGTGACACTGAGACGGCCAAGCTTGTATGTCCAAAACATGGGACTATTCAGATTGTCTGATCTTGTGTCTGTTTTGGTGTTTGTCAAGGAATTTGTCCATTTTACTTCACCTGTTGAATTATTAAAATAAAGGTGTTCTATTTTGTCCTTTTCACATTGCAGCACCTGTAATTATATTTACTTTTTCATTCCTAATGTTGGTAATTTGTGTTTTCTTTTTTTTTTCCTTGAGACAGAGTGTCACTTTGTCACCCTTGGTTGAGTGCCAGGGCATCATAGCTCATGGCAACCTCAAACTCCTGGGCTCAAGCAATTCTCTTGTCTCAGCCTCCCAAGTAGCTGGGACTATAGTTGTCCACCACAATGCTGGGCTATTTTCAGAGATGAGATCTCACTCTGGCTTAGGCTGGTCTCGAACCTGTGAGCTCAGGCAATCCACCTGCCTTGGCATCCCAAGTGTTGGGATTACAGGTGTAAGCCACCACGCTCTGCCTGTTCTCTTTTTCTTAATCAACATAACAAAAGATTTCTTGATTTTGTTGATGTTTTCAAAGAAATGACTTTGGCTTTATTGATTTTTTTCCCTTGCTTATTTCCCATTTCATTAGTTTCTGCTCGACTGTACTATTTCCTTCCTTCTATAGGGATACTTGTTTAGTTTCTTTTTCTTTTCTTTTCCTTTCTTTTTTTTTTTTGAGACAGAGCCTCAAGCTGTCACCATGGAGAGAGTGCCGTGGCATCACAGCTCACAGCAACCTCCAATTCCTGGGTTCAAGCGAGTCTCTTGCCTCTGCCTCCCAAGTAGCTGGGACTACAGGCGTCCGCCACAACACCCGGCCATTTTTTTTTGGTTGCAGCCGTCATTGTTGTTTGGCGGGCCCGGGCTGGATTCAAACCCGCCAGCTCAGGTGTACGTGGCTGGCGCCTTAGCCCGTTGAGCCACAGGCTCCGCGCCTGCCTTTCTTTCTTTTTTTTTTTTTTGAGACAGAGCCTCAAGCTGTCACCCTGGAGAGAGTGCCGTGGCATCACAGCTCACAGCAACCTCCAACTCCTGGGCTTAAGTGAGTCTCCTGCCTCTGCCTCCCAAGTAGCTGGAACTACAGGCACCTGCCACAATGCCTGGCTATTTTTTGATTGCAGCCATCATTGTCATTTGGCGGGCCTGGGTTGGATTCGAACTTGCCAGCTTAGGTGTATGTGGTTGGCGCCTTAGCCACTTGAGCCACAGGTGCTGAGCCATTTGTTTAGTTTCTTAAAGTGAAACCTTGGGGCACTGACTTTAGACCTCTCTGCTTCCCTAATATAACCATTTAAAGCTAGAGGAGTCATTCAAAGCACTGCTTTAACTGCATTCCACACATTCTGATGTTTGTATTCATTGTTTTCCAGTGAAACTCAGTTCAGAGGAGGTTTAAGAGGTGGATGCCCAGGACTTGCCTAGGTGAGCTGGGTAGGAGGATGAGGGCAGTGAGGAGTGGAAGAGACTTCCAATTTCTGGCCCATCTGGGTAGACATCCACTGAGATGGGGGAAAAGATATTTGGGAGCTGGCATGGTATGCTTTGTTCATGCTCAGCGAGGGGTATCTCAGGTCCAGGGTGAGGCACAAGGGGTTGATCATGAGTGGATAAACTAGAAAGTAAGAAAACCACCACAGGTACCCAGGCATGGCCAGGCATGGCTGTAGCTGTGCTCATAGGGCATGTCATTTTGGACACCCCACAGCTGCCTGCGCTTCACCACATGTGATCACTGACCATGTGAAATGCGGCTAAACTGAGCAGTGTTGTAAATGCAGGACTCAAACAAAAAAAGAATGAAATTATCTCACTGGTAACTTTTATATTGATTACAGGTTAAAAATAACACTATTTTGGAAATACATGGAGTTACAGAAAATATATAATGGAAATTAGTCCCACTTTTTCTTACTTTTTGGCGCGGCTCACACGGTATTCCAATTAAATGGTACTGCGCTAAGAAGTCTAGGTCCCACCCAGCACAGGACCAGAACCTGAGCTAACAAAGTCCAGGGGACACTTCCAGGAATGTGCTTGCTTCCCTCAGCCTGCTAACCTCCCAGTCCCAGTCTGGGAAGGGCTTCTTGCCAAATCCTGGCCTAGTGGCAGAGCCCTTAGAATTTCCCAACAGCTCCATGAGCGGCAATTTCTGGCTGGAGAAGGAGAGCTAGTGGCCTCTTGCCTGGCCTATGTCAGTGCACCCCAGACACCAGCTGCAGTTCTGGAAAGTGGGCTGGGGACCCTTGTGCCTGCCTGGAAGGACACCAAGACTGACAGATGAGCCCCAGGTCAGGCTACCCTGCTTCAGTCCTGCAAGGCCCCAGGCCCTCCAACCTCAGGCTTACCCCTTTTACCTCAGGCACGGCCCTGCCTCCAGACTCTGCATGGGCTGTTCTGATGGGCATCCCTGTGTCAGCAGCCCCTCCCTCGATCTCTCCAAGAATCCTCTGACACACTAATGGACAGGCCACATCTGATCCTGGTCTGCCTCTCTAGGCTAGAATGGGGGCACCCCTCAGTGCTAGACTTGTGTCTAGAATGTGCTGCTGCTCACAAAACCCGTTGAGTCCATGAAGTGGGAATCTAGGCAGCTTCCTCCTCCTCAGGGAGCATTTCCTACACCAAAGGCAGGACTCAGGGGTATGACCATGGGCATCCACCTATAGTCAGGAGTTTCACTCAGGAGGCCCAAGCAGGTGCCTGGGCATGTGCCACCCAGACTCTCTGTGGTGAAGACAGGGTCCAGCTCCAAGGAGGTCACCCCCATTTAATCCCTCCCTCCCTGGGGCCACCTTTGCAACTTTCTGACTCACTCAGCTCAGGAACACCTTGGGGCCCCAAGCCCTGCCTCCCACAGGTACAATAGACTTTCAAAGAATTGTCTTCCAGGAATCCATCCTGAGTGCCCCTTCTCTACCCTGACAACCTCGATGACCACTGTCACCACCAAAGTTTCAGTAGGAGTAGCGCTGGCCCCAGCCCACATTTCCTTCTGAGGTGGCAGGGACTACCCTGCCTATAGTCACTTGGGTACTGCACCCAGGCCATGTCTCCAGAAAGGCCCGTGAAGCAGCAATGGGGTCTTCACAAGAGGTGGGCGGCCTCCCTCAGGCTTCGTTGAACTTCAGCCTGGCTTGCTCTGCTTTCCCACCCCAACTGCTATCCCTCCCCACCTTTGGGGGTAGGCCTACAAGCTGTGTCCTGTAAGGCGGGTCATAGTACTGGCCATCAATATTTCAGTCACCAAATCCACAGACAAATCTGGATTTCCAGCTACTCAGAAAAACCAAAACCCCAGCATTTCCCAGGTGTAGCACTGGTCCCTCAGGGTCTTTGTCAGCTCTTCTCTTGCCAGAGTGACACCTTAAACCTGAGGCCAGCCTGGATAGGCTGGAAACTGGAGGGCATGGTCAGGCCTTGGAGTCCCTCTAGGTCACCAAGGAGCCTAGTAGCTTCCTTGACAGACATCCACTGTGCTTCTAGCTCCTGGTCATGGGGCCCAGCCCAGGTATCTGCCCATGGTCTACCCTCCCAGCCCAGATGGCCTCTGCCCCTGGCCAGTTGCATGGCTCCCTCAGGCTGTCCTGGTCTGCACCCAGGACAAGGCCCTGTGCTCACATAGCTCCTCCAGTCCCATAGCCCCCAGGGGGGCCCTAAAAGTGGATAGGCTAGAAATAGGAGCTTTAGTACACAACAGGGAAAAAGTGGTTCCAGACCCTTTGTGAGTTTACTTTGAGGGTAATTACAGCAATATGAGGATTTTCCCCAAACCCATGGCCAGGACCTGGCCTCTACCCAATAGGCTAAGACCCACTCTGGGTATGATTTCTTTCAAGACAGACCTAAGAGGGGCAGGTTTGCCATAATCTGAATTCTGCCTTCACATGAGCCCCTTGCCCCCTGCTGTGTTGGGGGGCAGGTCCCTGGGGTGCCCAATCCAGGGACAAAGAACACCCCAGATACCCTCCTTGGGCCAGGTTAAGCAAAAGCAGACACTCAGGTCCCCTTTCTATTCAGTCCAAATCCAATGAAACAAGAGCCAAGTCCATTTGCACAAGGACTGTTTGTCAGAATAAATCATTTAAGACACACACTCATCTGGTTAAATTACAAACACTAATGCTGTTATAAAAAATAGTGGCATGGCACTTTTTATTTTCTTTAATCAGAAAAATAAGCCCTGCATTTCTGGGCTGGAGGCCCCAGGTGAGCACCGAGGAAGGAGTCTACCGAGGCGTGGGCAGGGGCAGCAGGGAGGGGGCTGGGGACAGCCTGGGTCTCCAGCCAGGGAGCCTCCTCCCCACCTCCCCTCAGCCCAGGGACCTGCAGGCGGCCAGTGCTACTCTCCAGAAATGCCTGCCTTTGTAGAGCAGCTAGTTGTGGCTGGCCCCACAAGGGGGGTGGAGACAATGGCTCCTCTACCCCCTCCCCAGCTCCCCCCACCTCATAGAACACATGCTCCCTTATGGGGCAAAAGGTATGCCCCGTACTCCAGGAGACCTGAGTGTACGGCTGCCCTGAGACCCAGGGTCTAAGGAGTCGATCCCTGACCACCAGTGGGGGTGGGCCAGAGACAGCCCTACAGCCTTGTAGTGTGAGGCCTGCCAACTGGGTGGGGGTGGGTTGACAGCCAGAGAGAATGCTGGGGTGGGGGTGGGCTTTGAGGAAGGGCCCAGCAGAGGAGACTTTCCCAGCATGGGTTCTCACTGGTCTGCAGACCCCACAGCCCCTTTCTGTGCACACATACTAGGGGTAGAGGCAGAGTCCTGAGAGGTGGGGGTGGAAGCCTCCGGTCACCAGCAGCTCCTGCTCAGCCAGACGGCCCTCCTGTGGCTTAAGGACCTGGGAAGGGGACACCAGTACCATGCAATTGTTGAGAAGGGCTGGGATCTGGAGTGCAGCCTCCAGCAAAGCCCACATCTTGACCAGCTATTCCATCTGGGGTTTAGGGGGACACACTGTGGCCAGATAGGCTGGAGCCCAAGGAACAAGGCCTGTGGCTAGTACCCCCCACACACAACAAAAGCACTCTTGTCCTGGCACCCCACACCCCACAATGTGCATGTGCACACATACACACCACACATTCCACACACACCCTGCACAGTGGTACATCTGGGACAGGTGTGCATGGAGACTCAGATGCAAGGACAGTGTTGGCAACTTAGAGGCACGGAAAGATGCTGAGGGACCTCCAGGATCTGAGGGCAGCTGTGCTCTCCCCAAGGCATGCACATCACAAGCAGCCTTCAGGTTGGGGGCACTGGGACACTGGTGGGGGAGGGTGCAGCAGATGTAGGAGGAAGATGGGTCGTCTCCTCTCCTCCTGGTGCAGTGTCTTGCCCGATCCCAGCACTGTGGGGCCCCCACCTCTGCCTGAGCCTCAGTCCCTAGTGGCAATGCTCGACCCTGCCTGGAGGAGGCCTTAGGCCAGTCCAGCAAAGCATCTCAGATCTGCAGGGAAGTGGCCCTGGTCTCAGGGCCCTGCCAGGGTGCAGCCCCAACTGGGGTGTCCAACACACCAAGGAAGCACCTGCAGGGCATCAGGCTCCTGGGCTCACTGATGGGGCCTGGCGGGCTACCCCAGGGGCAGAGGAGCGGGTCCATCGTGATCTCAGTGGCCGGCAGGGACGGCCCAGGGCCAGGAGCTGGGGCTGAGGGGCTGGCACCAGGTCCAACAGTGACCGCCGAGGCTGGCATGGGGGCCCCATGAGAGGCCGGCAGGGCAGGCCTGGCTGCCCTAGGAGTGAAGGGCGATCAGGGATGGGGAGTAAGGGCTGGGGCTGGCAGGGCTTGTTTGGGCCCATGAGTGGCCGTAGAGGCTGACATGACTGTTCTGGGCCCATGAGTGGCCGCTTGGGGCGAGGCTGCTCCAGCCCCATGAGTGGTCGCTTCTGTTGGCATGGCTGTCCTGGGCCCAGCAGTGAGGGCTTGGGTGGGCCAGGCTGCTCTGGGGCTTCAACTAATTGCTGAGGCTGCCTGAGGCCCAGGAGTGACCGCCGGGGGCGGCTGGGCTGGCCCAGGAGGGACCTTCGGGGCTGGCCGTACTGACATGGGGCTAGGAATGCTCGCCGAGAGCAGCAGCACTGGCCTGGGAGAAAGCTGGCAGGCCGGCGGCGTGGTCGCAGGGGTAGGAGTGGTCGTGGGGGCTGGCATCGTGGGCAATGGGCTAGCAGAGACCACAGGGGCCGACAGCGCTGTCCTGAGGAAGCCCCACTGGGATGGCCACAGTGACAGGGGCTGGCCCATGGCCGCCGAGGCCGGCAGCGGTGCCACCGGGTCAACAGGGACCGCAGTCGCCGGCAGCGGTGCCCTGGGGTCAGGAGGGAACGCAGGCGCCGGCAGTAGAGGCAGGTGGCCAAGGGGGACCACAGGCGCCGGCAATAGAGGCAGGGGGCCAGGGGGGACCATGGGACCAGCAGGGAACGCAGGCGTCGACAATAGAGGCAGGGGGTCAGGGGGGACCGTGGGACCAGGAGAGAGCGCAGGCGCCGGCATTGGAGGCAAGGGGCCAGGAGGGACCGTGGGGCCAGCAGGGAGCGCAGCCGCCGGCAGCACTGCCTGAGGCCTGGGAGCGCCCAACGTGGCCGGCAGGGCTGAGTCTGTTGTGACTGCTGGGGCCGGCACTGCTGATCTGGGGCTGGAGGCAGCCGCTGGGGTCTGCAAGGCTGATGGGGGCCCAGAAGTAACCGCCGGGGCTGGCAGGGCTGTCTCAGGCCCAGAAGTGACCGTTGGGGCCTGCTGCGCTGACCCGGGGGTGGCCGCTGGGGCTGGCGGGGCTGGCGGGGCTCTCGGGGTTGGCAGGGCTGGCAGGGCTGCCCGGGATCTGGGAGCTCCGACGGGGCTGGGGGGGGCCCCTGGGGCTGGCTGGACTGGCTGGGCTGCAGCTGCTGCTGGTGCTGGGCCGGGCTGTTCTGGTCCCAGGGGTTGGCTGGGAGCGGCCCCCCTTCTGGGGAGCACACCTGCATGGAAGAAAGAGCACGTGTCCACCTAGGCAGGTGTGTCTGTGGACCCCCCCATCCAGCCCGGGCCCGTGAGACATGCTGCCCCCTCTAGCAGCCCAAGTCCCGAGGGAACCAACAGTGGAGCCCGAAACACCGAACAAAGGCCCTCTCTGAAAAGAAGGTGCAGGCCAGCGGGCCCCAGGAGGAAGTAGCTGCAGGCTGAGCCGAGGCCTAGGACAGAACCCTAGGCCAGAAGAAGCCCTGGGCCAGCTTCCACCTGCTCAGACCCCAGACAGGCAGAAAGACCCCCAGGTGGGGCAGGCAGAGTCATGTTTCCCGGCTGTGCCGTGCACCTGGACCACCAACAAGTCACATGCCTGCGGCGACCACCGGGACTGACCGCTCCCCCACCCTATGCTGAGCACGTCACAGATGGCGCTGTGTGTGCAGTAGGAGAGTGCTCAGCAACAAACCTGGTCCCCACGCTCCTGACAGACACACTGGACACCGGGTAGTCGGCGGAGCCTGGCAGACGCGGGGGAAACGGGGCCAGCCTATCCACTTGGCACCCACCCAGCACATCCCCTCCCGCCCTGGGCAAGTCACTGCTTTTCTGTGACCCAGCCTGGCCATATGTGCCCCATACCCCAAGTCCAACAACGATGAGGCGCATTGCCAAGCAGCCCCAGGTGCTGCCATGGGTGGTGTCCAGGTGCTGGCGTGGTCCCGGGCTGCCTAGTTCCCGAGTGGGGAGACCCGGCGCTCACCTGCTTGGAGGGTTGCAGTGGGACCTTCCTCGGCCCCCCGTCGCAGGCAGGCTCCAAGTCCTGCCTGGGGCTGCCCGCCTCCAGGGGCCGCCTGTGCTCACTCGGCTCCGCGGGTGGGCAGTTCTCCGACTCTCGGGGTTTCTTCATAAGGCGACGTTCCCATTTCTCCTTCCGTTCCTGTGGCTTCAGGGCCATGTCCTTCTGCAAGGAGAGGAGGGCAGAACAATTAACCAGCAGGGACACCCCATAGGACCATGCTGTGCTCAGGGCTGGTGCCCCCCGATGGGGCTCTCAAGCTGGGGCCACACACTGGGAAGGCCACCTCTCAGGGGAAGTGAAGAAAGGGGACAGGCCTGATGGCTGGTGCAGGTGGCCCACAGTAGGGGGTGGCATGTCTCTTAGGACCCATCTCTGGAAGCACTGCTGAGAGGAGGCTCCCACCCACACTAAGCACTGGGGCTGGGAGCCAGGACTGCAGGGATACCCCACGGGATGTGCTCCCCAGGTAACATCCATACCCCATAGGATGTGTCCCAGGTGACAGCCTATACCCTACAGGATGTCCCAGGTGATACCCACACCACACGGGACATGCTCCCCAGGTGACACACCCCATAGGATGTGACCCCCATGTACACCCCTTGGGGTGTGCCCCCAGGTGACACTACACGGGAAGTGCCCCCCCACCTGTGACACCTTCACTGCCTTCCTCAGGGTTCAAGAGGACTGGATCTGTCCAATGCTCTGGGACAGAGACCATTCCCGATGCTCACCTTTGGAGCTCTCAGACCGGGGGGTGGGGGGAGGGGGGACACCAGCAGGCCACCTGTGTTCCTGCCAGCCACTCCTGGTCCCTGGGGTCCCCACATCTGCATTCACAACAGACAGCAAGCACCTGCTGTGTGCCACCTGGCTCCAGCAGACAGGAGGGACATAGACAAGTTTAGGTGCCAGGAAATGCAGCCACCAGTGAGGACAGGGAAGCCTGAGGGAAGGGGCCTCTAGGACTGCTATGAGGGCTTCAGGCAGACCCCTCAGGAGGGGCCTAGGGCAGCCTCCTCCCTCAAAGGATCAGGTACAGACTGCCCCAGCACAGGGCCCAGGTGCCCCCAAGAAGAGATGGGTAGCAGAAGTGGGAAAGACATGGCTAGGTGCTGCCCCAGGGCTTTGCACACACTGGCCCCTGCTATCCCCAAGTGAGCCTGAGACCTGAGTGTCCACACAGCATCCCCTGGTCACCCTGCTATCTCAGGCTTACAAGGCCTCCGGGGCTGACTCCTCATAACCCTGACAGGAGGGAGGGGCCTCCCTCCTGGCCCCTCGACCACCAGGATCTGTGGGGTCATGTGTCCTGGGCAGTTACAGGAACTGCTCCCAGTCAAGTCAAATGCTGCAACTGAGAATGAGAACGGAGCTTTTCATAGTGTTTGAATCAAAAGTAAAAACAAATAGGGCGGTGCCTGTGGCTCAAAGGAGGAGGGCACTGGTCCCATATGTTGGAGGTGGCACATTCAAACCCAGCCCCAGCCAAAAACTGGGGGGGAAAAAAATGGCTGGGTGCCTGTGGCTCAATAGGCTAAGGCACCAGCCTCGTACACCTGAGCTGGTGGGTTCAAATCCAGCCCGGGCCCGCCAAACAGCAATGACGGCTGCAACCAAAAAATGGCGGGGTGTTATGGTGGGCGCCTGTAGTCCCAGCTACTTGGGAAGCGGAGGCAGGAGACTCACTTAAGTCCAGGAATTGGAGGTTGCTGTGAGCTATGATGCCACCCACTCTATCCAGGACTTGAGGCTCTGTCTCAGAAAATAAAATAAAATAAAATAAAATAAAATAAAATAGAATAGAATAGAATAGAATAGAATAGAATAGAATAGAATAAAATAAAATAAAATAAAATGGGGGGCGGCGCCTGTGGCTCGAGTAGGGCGCCAGTCCCACACACCGAAGGTGGTGGGTTCAAACCTGACCTCAGCCAAACTTCAAAACAGAAAAATAGCCGGGCATTGTGGTGGGCGTCTGTAGTCCCAGCTACTTGGGAGGCTGAGGCAGAATTGCCTAAGCCCAGGAGTTGGAGGTTACTGTGAGCTGTGTGACGCCTTGGCACTTTACTGAGGGTGATAAAGTGAGACTCTTGTCTCTACAAAAAGAAAAAAAAAAAAATTGGGTGGCACCTGTGGCTCAAGGAGTGGGGTGTCAGCCCCATATACCGAAGGTGGCGGGTTCAAACCCGGCCCTGGCCAAAAACTGCAACAACAAAAAAAGGAATTAAAAAAAAAAAAAATAGGCGGCACCTGTGGCTCAAAGGAGTAGGGTGCCATAGGGCGCCGGCCCCACATGCCAGAGGTGGCGGATTCAAACTCAGCCCCATAAAGGCCGGGCGTTATGGCAGGCACCTATAGTCCCAGCTACTTGGGAGGCAGAGGCAAGAGACTCGCTTTAATCCTGGAATTGTAGGTTGCTGTGTGCTGTGATGCTACGGCAATCTACCCTGGGTGACAGCTTGAGGCTCTGTATAAAAAAAAAAAAAAAAAAAGAGCCACACCGATGACCTCATTGTAACCTAAGTACTTCTTGAAAGGTCACGGTGACATTTTGAGGCACTAAGGGGTGAGGACTTCACCATATGAACTGTTCTGGAGAGACATAATCCAGCTCATCATAATGCTATGTGCCTCCTAAATCTGTTTCTCCTCCTTAGCCCCAATACTGTTGCCCAAATTCACCCCTTCATCCTCCCTCATTTGAATTAAATCACCAAGCAGCCTGTCACTTCCTTGTCCTGTTCCCAGTCTGCCTCTATCTGTCCCAATCCACTCACCTCTCCTGGGGTGCCTTTCTAAAATGCAAGCCTGCCGAGGCCACTTTCCTGCTTCGAGTGACCAGTCACTCCTCTAAGCCCCAGGACCTGGCTTCTACCTGCCTCTCCAGGTGTTCCATGTTCCCCCTTTCCACTCTGTGGTCCAGCCATGCTGAGCCGCTGGTTTGCTCTCCCAAGCCACGTGCCTTATATCTGTTGCTCGCTCTTCCTGGAATCATCCGTGCGCTTTTCTCATTTTATATAAAATCAACAGGAAACCATCCCAAGGACTTCCATCTGGCAGGTGCCGTGCTCCGAGCTCCCACATGAACCTCGTGCTGACGTCCATGTTCCTAAATCGGGACCCTTGACTTGCCTGTCTCCTTCACCAGACACACCTTAAAAATGGAAAAGCTGTCTTATTATTCATCTTCATATCCCACACCAGCACAAGGCACACACGGAGTAAGCGACCTGTAAACCTACGGTGAATAAAGGCACATTTTTCTCACACAGCACACAGCACTGTTTTCTGTACTGCAGCCATCTCATTGCGAGTCTGTGAGCTCCTGGAAGGTAAAAATATGCCTCATTCATCTTTTTTGTCACCAGGTCCTAGCACCATGCCAGACATAAAAACCACTGAGTAGCATTTGATGGATGGATGGGTGAGCGGGGATCAACCTGGGATGTCATCAATCAAACATTTTCTGGAGGAGCTGTCTTATGAGCAGGGTTGACACTATTAGAGGCAGGAGAGTATAAGTCACATTTGATATAGAGGAAAGCTTTAGTGTTAGGACAAAAGGGAAAGCAGATGTGTGAGACAAGCACAAAGTCTGTTTTCCTCTTGTTGCTCTTTGGGAAAGAGAGACTAAAACTGAAATTAACTTAACATACCTGGAACCGAAATGTCTCCTCACAGATTTTTAAAAAATTAAACAGGCCAGCCACCTAGAGCTCTATTTTCTCATCATGTACCTGCGCATCCTCAGGAATTAGGCTTCGAGTTCCCCAGAATCACAGCATATCCGGCTGTGAGAGGAAGGGGGCCCACTCACATGTGGGGCTTTGCACTTTTCACGAAAGGCCCCGACCTCATACATAACCCTATGAAGTTTTACAAATGTGAAATTAAGTCTCAGAGATTAAGAGATTTGTTCAAGGTCAATTAACTTGAGTTTCCCCGGGCCTTACTTGCTTGTGTGTATAAATGGAGTCATTGTAATAAAAATAACGACATCACTAGCTCTTGAACTGGACTTTTAAGGCAGAATCCCTAGCCTATCTGCAAGTTTTACCTTTGACAGTCTTAGGACATGAGAACAAAGGTTCTCAGAGAAGCAAATTGCAGAAGATTGATTCTTCCACTCAGGGCCTCTTGCTTTCCCACATTTGTGCCTTTGTGCAATCTACACCCATGCTGACTCAGTTTAGCATTAGTGAACGAGACACCAGCAGAGGCATAAAAAGTGCTTGTGCATTTGGGTCACCCTATCTAGCTGCAGAGGACCCTTCTGCCACCATGTGAAAAAGCCTGTGGAACAGGGGTGGCTCCCAGCTAAGATCCCTGAGTCAACCAACCCTTAGCCCACTGCAGCCACATGAATGACCTCAGGTGAAGATAAGAATCACCAGGCTGAGCCCAGTCCATAATCATGAACAAGTAAAATGTTTCCTGTTTTAATCCACTATGTTTTGGGGTGGTCTGTTACATAGAAGACTGATACTCTGTCCTTTTACCTTACTCGGCTTCATGTCTCTTTCTCACAGTGTCTGCAGCCACTTCAGATGACACGTCACATCTGCTGCTCGGGCGAAGTCAACTTTAGTAAGCGCGAGCGCTCTCTTGCTTCCCGGTTGGAATGGTGTCCCACGGAGTACCCAGTATGCTAAGACATGTTTTACAGACCCACTCCTCTGCACACACACTAATGCCTCAGAATTTGAAAACAATGAAAAGCCTTTATTGTTGAATCAGCCCGCAGGCAAGAATGAAGAGGGACCTCACTTACCAAAAGCAAATACCGCCTACATCTCTGTATCTTTTCATAAATATGGCAGGCTTTCTCCTATACATGAGAGAAAGCTAAGACCCTCCCCGAGAAACACTTTCTTGTTAGCAGGGATTTGGAATCCTGTGAGAGGAGGCGAGATCTTTTAATACTATGCAGAGCTGAGAAGAGCAGACCTGGGAGTCCTAATACAGCAAACTTCAAAAGGCTAATTGGAGGGGATGCTGACATCTAGTAAAATATTAAGGAGCTATCGTTGTGTCTGAGACCTTGACATTCTTCTGCTAGTTACTAGTGCTGCCTTATTAGGGAAGGGCTGATTGCTGCACTGCTGGCCGGGCTGGACCCAAAGTCTGAGGCAGATGCCATCCCTCCCCTCCACCCCCCCTTCCTCCCCTCCAGCCAAAGCCCTCTGGCATAGATTTCTAGCAGCCCTGCCCACTGGGTCTCCAGTTTACAGATCTGTGTGGCCCCTGTGGTCATCACTAGGTCTGGGAGCCTGGCTGGAACTTAATATTGCTCTCCATCCCATGTTCATAAAAGACATTGCTAATTGATGTTGGGTCCCTTTCCTAGTACTCTGTCAAAGAAAAGTATTCTGTCAAAGAAGTATTTGAGCAACCCCTACCCAACAATTGGAGAGGGTCCCTGTGTGATCAGCTTGCTAGGGCTGCTGTGACAAAGTACCATGACCTGGGTGACTCAAACCACTGACATTTATTGTGCATGCTTCTGGGGACTAGAAGTCCAAAACCAACATGTTGGCAGGGCTGGTTCCCCAGTTATGAGGCCGTGCCTACTGTAGAGCCCTCTCCTTGGCTTGCCGTGTCTACTGTAGAGCCCTCTCCTTGGCTTGTCGTGTCTACTGTAGAGCCCTCTCCTTGGCTTGCCGTGTCTACTGTAGAGCCCTCTCCTTGGCTTGTAGGTGGCCCTCTTCTCCTTCGGTCTCTTTTCATCCTCTTCCCTCCATGCCTGTCTGTCTCTGCCCATGTTTTCCATTTTCATAAGGACACTGGTCATACTGGATTAAGACGCACCTTAATGCCTCTTTGTAATTTATTACCTCTGTAAAGCTTCTATTTCCAATCCAGGTCACCTTCTGAGTTACTGGTGGGGTTAGGACTCCAACCCATCTTTTGGGAGCCTACAATGGACTTTTATGTTTGTGTTTCCCCACAATTCCTATGTCAAAATCCTAACTCCCAATGTGATGATATTAGGAGTCACTTTGGGAAGTGACTAGGTTTGGAGGATAGAGCCCTGGTGAATGGGATTAGTGCCCTTATAAAAGGGACCCAGAAAGCTCTGTCATCTTCTCTCTGCCATGTGAGGGAAACAAGAAAAAGTCAACAGTCTGTGTCCCAGGAGAGGGCCCTCACCTGAACCTGATCATGCTTGTACCTTGGCCTTTGAATTCTAGACTCAGAACTGTGAGAAATAAATGTTTGCTGTTAAGGCCACCCAGCCCATGGTATTTTGTTATAGCAGTTTGTTCTTCCTCCTGTTCTCCACTCTACTGCTCCTGACCACACACATGCCTTCTGTCCTGAGCAGGATGCAGAATCTGGGGAGAAAGGCTGAGTGTGGGGCAAATAGGGCCGTGACCTGCGTAACTACAGGTGGGTGGAGATGTGCTGGCCCAGGGTGGGAGATGGAATCTCTAGCCTGCTTCAGGCTCCAGGGGTGCCTTTTCCTAGAGTTGCACATCAGCAGAAAGGACAATGGTGGAGGAGGAAGTGTTGCTCCCAGACATTTGCTCTCCCTCCTTGGGAGAGGATGATACTTCCCAAGCCCATTGACACTGGGTTTGGTCACGTGACTTGCTTTAGGGTGGGTCTTAATCCAGTGTGAACAGAAAGGCCGCAGGTTCCTCCTATGGGGAAGCTGGGAGAGGCAGTGTGTTTGTGGGTGCTCTCTCTCTGGGCAAGACTGGTAATGTTCTAGAATCTGAGATAGAGGTGGTTCATCAGCCTGGGTCCTGTAATAAAGTTGGTGTGGAATGGAGTTTATGCTGAACCACGAGGGGCACGTGGCATGAGCCTGAAATAAACCCTGCTGTTAGAAGCCACTGAGATTTAGGGGGTGTTTGTTATGGAGCATAACTTTATGTATCCCGAATGATACCACAACCTCCCCAGATAGAGGAGAACTATATTTTAGTGAAGAATATGTATGTGGAGTAAACACAGGGATAAATTCTAAATGAATCAGACCTTAAATGTACTAAACAAAGCCATAAAACCACTTTAAGGAAATAGGAATTACCTTTGTAACCTGAGCATAGGGAAGGGCTTTCTAATTATGACTCAAAAGTCAGAAATTGTGAAGGAAAAGATTGTATTATATAAAAACTAATCACTTAGAAAAATAGACTAACACCGCCACAATTGGAAAAAAAGAACTAAAACCCAAACCAAGCCAACAACCAAACAGACGTCATAAGTGGGGTAGATTGCAAAAATGGCCACTAATTTCCTTTTTGTTATTTGTGCCCTTAGATATTTCCTTTCCACCCTAATCCTAGCTATAACCATGTTACTTGCTTTAGCTGTCAGGACAACAACAAATATTATTGGGAGTCAAGGCTTAAAGCCCTTGGGCACTGGCACTGGCTCTCTGGCTGCTTTGGAACCTGTGACCACAATAAGAACAGAGATGAACCGCCTCAACTGAAGCCAAACCGTAGACTCTGAGCAATGAATGATTGTTGTTTAAAGCCAAAAAAATTAGGATGGTTTATACACAGAATAAAATAACTGATGCAGGAAGAAAAATCAAAAGGCAAATGACAAATTGAGAGAGTTATTTGCAACTCATACCACAAACAAAGGGCTATGTTCCTAATATGAAATCTTCCTTATATAAATTCCTTATTAAAAAATATAAAAGCCCAACCTACCCTCCCCCCAAATGGCAAAGATTATGAGCGTACAGTTCACAAATAGGTTTTTTCACTATATGAACACATGCTCGATCTCATTTATAATAAGATGAATTCAAATTAAAAATACATTGATGGGCGGCGCCTGTGGCTCAGCGAGTAGGGTGCCGGTCCCATATGCCGAAGGTGGTGGGTTCAAACTCAGCCTCCGCTGAACTGCAAAACAGAAAAATAGCCGGGCATTGTGGCAGGTGCCTGTAGTCCCAGCTACTCAGGAGGCTGAGGCAAGAGAATCGCTTAAGCCCAGGAGTTGGAGGTTGCTGTGAGCAGTGTGATGTTATGGCACTCCACTGAGGACAATACAGTGAGACTCTGTCTCTACAAAAAAAAAAAAAAACTACATTGAGACATTATTGTCACCTGTTTGATTGGCAGAGTTTGACAATACACTGAGTTGGCAAAGATATAGGGAAGCAGGCATACTCTGCAGGCAGAGTAAAAACCTCTTAGAGGGCAATTTGGCAACAGCTATGAAAATTAAAAATGCACATGTTGACCCAGTAATTGTGCTTCTAGGGATTTATCCTACAATTGTACTCATACACAAAATGACATATGCACAAGGTTATTCACTGCAGGATTGCTTATAATAAATAGTGAAGGATTGACAACAATCTAACTGCCCATCCACAGGAAGCCAGTTGAATGAATTATGGTGCATTCATATAATGGAATAATATATCACTGTGAAAAAGAAAAAGGAAGCTGGTGTGTTGTTAAAAAATGAAGCAAATTTCAGAAATATCTATATGCATATGTCTGTTTATACATCTATTTATACACACACACACACACACACACACACCTGGATTTGCCTCTATATACTTAGAAAGACAAGAAAAGGATATATAAAAACCTCATATAGGATTCACAGATTGCTTACAAATTGTATCAAAACAGGGCACATAACAGACAAAGTGAGAGGGAAATTTCTTTTTTTTTTTTTTGTAGAGATAGAGTCTCACTTTATCCCCCTGGGTAGAGTGCCGTGGCGTCACACTGCTCACAGCAACCTCCAGCTCTTGGGCTTAAGCGATTCTCTTGCCTCAGCCTCCCTAGTAGCTGGGACTACAG
>CAUYON010066315.1:0-78408 GCA_963573935.1 Arctocebus calabarensis | reverse complement strand
CCCAAGTAGCTGGGACTACAGGCGCCCGCCACAGCGCCCGGCTAATTTTTGATGCAGTTCGGCCGGGGCCGGGTTTGAACCCGCAGCCCTCGGTATATGGGGTCGGCGCCCTACTCGCTGAGCCACAGGCGCCGCCCCATTACATTTCTTCTTATACTTGGCAGGAGTGGAAATGAAATCAGACATGTTAGTGTAAGTTTATGGGGATAATGCCATGAAGAAAATGGCAGTGTACAAATGGATTAAACATTTTTTTCTGAAGGGAAAGTGTCACTGATTAAGAGAGATCAGGGCAGAGATCACCCATATACCAAGGGTGGCGGGTTTAAACCCAGCCCTGGCCAAACTCCACTAAAAAATAGCCACAACTAAAAAATAGCTGGGCGTCGTGGCGGGGTGCCTGTAGTCCCTGCTACTTGGGAGGCTGAGGCAAGAGAATCGCTTGAGCCCAGGAGTTGGAGATTGCTGTGAGCAGTGTGATGCCAGGGCACTCTACCAAGGGTGAGAAAGTGAGACTGTCTCTAAAAAACAAAGAGAGATCAGGGCAGCCAATAATGAACAAACTGATGAAAATACTGCAAAAATTCACGGAATTATGTGCCAAAATCACTGGCTGTGAGAAGCATATTAGACCAGTAAACCACTGATAAACAGGAAAATCTTAACTAAAAACTTTGTCATGTGTGCAAAAATGATCTCAAAGGAGCTCACTGATGAACTAAAGCGAAGTAGAGTCAAAGTTTGCTAAGACCTTTTAGAGAGGCATGATGATGTTTTAGGACATGTTATTACTGGAGGTGAAACATGGATGTACCAATATGACCCTGAAACAAAGCATCAAAGTACACAGTGGAAGTCAGCAAATTCTCCATGACCAAAAGTTTTGTCAGTCCAAATCAGGAGTCAAAAAGATGTTGCTAACCATTTTTGATAGCTGAGGGATTATTTTATTTATTTATTTATTTTTTTGAGACAGAACCTCAAGCTGTCACCCTGGATAGGGTTCCATGGCATCACAGCTCATAGCAACCTCCAATTCCTGGGCTCAAGCGAGTCTCTTGCCTCCGCCTCCCAAGTAGCTGGGACTACAGGCGCCCGCCACAACGCCCGGCCATTTTTTGGTTGCAGCCGTCATTGTTGTTTGGCGTGTCCTGGGGCTGGATTCGAACCTGCCAGCTCAGGTGTACATGGCTGGCGCCTTAGCCCATTGAGCCACAGGCGCCGAGCCTGAATGCACAATATTTTTGACATTGATGCCTGAGTTTATTAAAATGGCAAGAGGAACGATAAAATATAGAATGAACTTGGGAGGCAAGAAAAAGGGACACATCTGGAGTCAGTGATGAGGACCAAGCCCAAATTTAGTAGCAGTGACTGATCGAAGTGAGAAGGAAATTTTAAAGTTTGGAGTCTTTAGGGACAGAGAAATATTGAATACTGACGAGGAGAAATGTGTGACTAGGCTGGTGTCGTCAGGATTTTTTTTTTTTTTTTTTTTTTAGGAAAAACAGGATTTAAAAAACCCACCTTGATGTAAATGAAAACTGCAGCTTCAGAAAACAGACAAAATGGATGAATGGTCAAAGATCTGAATGCCAAACTACTATTACATATTTATGATTGTGAAAGTCTGAATAAAGTGAATAAATTATTTTTATCAGATAGAGCATTTTTCATATGACTGTGATAACTAACAACAGAAGACTTTAAGTCAATAAAATGTACATGCATTTTAATATAAGACTAATTTTTTTTGCTTTGCCAAACTGAGTGGAGGGTGGGTGGAGGAATTATTACAGAATGTTTAATTGTTAAATGGGAAATTGTGTGGGTAGCTTGTTTTATTGCTAGGCAAATTTTAATGAATAAATATCCAAGATTAAAGGGTTTTTATAAAGAGTATAAGTTGAAATCATCTTTTATCTCACTTGTCATGTCATGAACTGAGAAGAACCGCCTAAGGAGCATGGTTAGCCTTGGCCTTGGAGACGTGAGTTACATAAGCTTATCCACATAGCAAGTTTGTCAGAAGGAACTCCGGCAAGTAGGAGCAGGAAAACTTTTCTTCACCACGCTTTTAACCTTGGCCCATCTTTAGACAGTTTCTCCATTAGCTCTCCTAATGTTTCTTTCTCATTTGACTATAAAAATAGTTTCATTTCCAGTTGTTAAAATCTCCAGTCTAATTTAAATTAAAATTTGGGCTCACATATAGTTAAAAACGTTCCCCTCTTTTTAGCTTAGTGATGATTGTGTCTAATTAAAAATACCCAAATTCGGATGGTGAGAGAGGGTGGTCTGTTCTTTGTGTCTGTTCTACCCTCCCCTCCCCTCTAGGGTGGGGTTGGGACTACAGAAAAAAGCTTAGAAAAAGAGGCACGGATGGCTCTTACTTCCCTGGTATTGTCAATGTTGGTTGACATCATTTATTTTTAATCACCATGACTACAGGAAGTATGTGAAACCTGAAATTCATTTCTAGGATTTGGGGACTCCCCTCAGGTCCGGTTCTGCCCCTGCGGTGTCCTGCGACGTCCTCCTCCTCTTCACAGATATTTTTTAACAGAGTCCTTTAAAGGGCCTTATGTCTACGATCTGCGACATGTATTTCCCCACTGAGAATGAGAATATATTTATCATTGTTCCAGCAAACAGCACAGTTCTCTTACTTGGCTATTCCTTTCTCACCTCACCACACAGTCCTAGCCAGCTTCCTGCATTTAGAGCTTTCAGTATTGGAAGCACACACTCTTTTGTGGGTTCTTCTTTTACCCTAAAGTAGAAGCTCTCACCTTCCCTAGTCTAAATCACAGATGCACAGCGGGTTGGAAAAAGCCTCCTGTTGGAGAATGATGTTTTTTCTCTTTCTTATAAGGAACTTAATCTTAGTAAGTGTTTCTCTTGGGCTATCCATCACTTGGCAACTGGGGACAGAAAACCAAGCATCTCTTTTTCCCAGAAGGACGAGAAGAATTAAAGCACTCTGTATTTCTAGGCATTATGTTCAATTGTTGTATTTTTAAATCCCCATTCTTTTCTTATATAGACTCAGGGATCATGATACCCTGCCTGTCTTTGAGACATTTTGGTTAATGTTGCATGGATGATTTTTTATTATCACCTTTTTGGAACTTTGGGAGTACATCACACCCATTGTTCTCAGCTTTGAAATTTTATTTGAAAATCTGAAACCTCAGAGTCAGTTTCAAACTTTCTCTGCAGAAAAATTTTGAATGCTATTTATGTTAAGACTGAGACTGAGCTTACTTAAACATGGATAGCTGTAACCTACTTAGGAAACAGTGCAATAAAAAGGAGGATATCTAAGTTTTTCTTCTAAGATTACTGATGTAGAGTAAGAGAACTCTTGACATTTTTGATAACTTTGTAGTAGCTAGAGAGAGATTTCCTTTGGTTAGTGCTGAACACTTATTTTAATTCAAGTTGGTGTGCTGTTGCACTGATGACTATGGGTACTTAGTATTATTAAACATTTCTTGAATGTCCTTTAGTATGAGACTTTCAGGGTAAAAGAGGGCTTACTTAAGGGCACTCAATTCCTGATGATGAAGTATGTTGAGTGGTCTATAGAACTCCACAATTAGGATTTAGGTCCCTTCTTAATTTTTTTATAGGATATTGCACAAACACTTATAGAGCATTTATTATGTGTCAGGAACTGTTCAAACTGCTTTATAACATTTAATTCTCATGACAACTCTATGACATAGTCTTCTGATTGTCATTTTACCAGAGTAAACAGAGGCACAGAAATCTTAAGCTTGCCCAAAGTCACGCAAAAGGGAAAGATAGAGTTTGGCCAGAGGCATATGACTCATCTATGTGTTCTTACCACTATGTAATTCTGCTATTTACTTCTAAAGATATTTAAACAACATTAGAATAAGAGACTTACAAAAGACCATTAAAATAAAAATCGGAAAACTCAAAGTCATGAAGTGAATGAAGGGAGTGATTATTCTTGTGAAGAGCTAAGTGCTAAATTTAGCTCTCAGCTTTCTATCAGGCAAATCATAAAGGAAAATAAGTTGGATTACATACTCCTCATAGTCTCATGCTCATATCAAAGGAACTTAGAGAACTTATTTGGATGAAGAAACTATCTTTAGTATTCAATAAGATGAGGTTTATACTAGGAAAATTTTTTCATAAAAGATATGTCCCATAATTTTTTTGCAGATGATGCAGACATAATAATTATTTCTATTATGTCTTATAATAAGAAATGAGCTGAAGATTACAATGAAAGCATTAAAAATTTGTGAAGGAAATTTTAAAGGAAAGTAAAGTTTACTAACATAATCAACAATCCTCTGTTCTTCCTTACTTAACTTGATGATACATTGTTGACAGTATAGAGCATTATTTTCACAAAGTTTGCTCATCAACTTTCCAAAAGAATCTTCAAAAATAATGTATCATCTTATATGTTTTAAATATGTCTTGGGCTTTGTTTTCCCATAAGTTTAAATAATTACAATGAATGCAATTTCTGGAATATTGTAACTATTAATATTTAAAATGAAACTGTTATATTATTCTTTAAGTGTATACAAAAGAATCTTATTACTCAAATAATTTAATATATGACATAATCAATTGTAAGGTGCATTAACAAACATGTCAAAAATTTTATTTTCTGCTTTAGAATTTTACTCTATTATATGTATAGAATATTTATATTTGTTATTCTTGAAAGACTTATTAACCTCCTTTCCTTTTGTTTCTGAAATATTTATCTATCTATCTACATTTTGGTTTCTTAATTTCTTGTACCATTGAAAGTTTTTAGAAATTTACTTGGATCAACTATAATTGCATTGTTTATTCAAGTTATCAGACAAATAAGATAACAAATTCTGATAGAATTAATTACTAAACATGAAAAATAAAATTATATTGGCAACAAAAAAAGTGTCAAGAGACTTATTTTTGGATTAATATCATTTATTGCTAGAATGATGTAGGATTGAGTGGAAATTACTAGGAAAAAGAAGAAAAGCTTGGGGCTATTAAATGACTTATAAAAATGCATTAATTACAGTTTTAAGTCTATTTTCTAGAGTAGTTACTACAAAATGTTTCAATAAAGATGTGGTCATATAAGTGAATGGTAGGAATAAAAAACAGAATTCTATGTAAGTAAAGGTATATGTGGGCCTTTAGTTTTAAATTTAAAAATCTATAAAATGCATAATTTTTTTTCCTATGAGCTTAAATAAATGCTTCAGAAAATACACAGCACCATCGTTTCTCCAGTATATACTCCTTTTTTTTTAAAGATCTAATGATCTGTTGGAAATACAGGCAGAACTTATGTTACTATATTCTCCTTGAAATCATGGCAAAAATATGTAACTGAGACACAGACACTGCTCAATGAGAATCTTCTCTCCAAATTCTTTCTCATTATTAAGAATGGAAAAATTATGGAGTCGGCATAGTTTGAAGTAGGAAGATATTTTCGGAATATTTTTTCAAATTGTAAGATTTCAAATTTTTAGCTAATTGGTAAACAGAGAAAGCTGTACTTTAGCGTGTCCCTTGGAGGAGATTAATTTCCACTCACCTCACTGCTTCTTACTAATGCTCTCTTTGTTTTGTTCTCATATTGCTATAATTCCTCAAAGCAATAGATTCCTTAATGATGATCAAAGGGCAGAATGAATGAAACTATTTTGAAAAATTATCATTTTTACCATCTCACAGAAAAGTATATCTTACTCCAGAAGACTTGAATTATGTCTGTGGGACTCATTCACAATTTTTTGAAATGGATTTCATTCTAATTTCATTTTTCATCCTTAACAAAAATATGTGAAAGCCATGATTTTAGGGTACCTTAATTAAAGGTGTATTCACTGATACCAACATTTGGATTTCCACTTGCCACTTCATTCTTTGGCTGCCTTATAGATTTTTACATTGTAAGACATTGTATAATATTGAGATTAGAGAAGGTTAAGAAGAGTGAATCCCTTTGGTAAAGTATGAGAAGAGTAATTATGAACTAAGAGATGAAAAGGAAAGCTTGTGTGATGTTTCTTTTAAGGTTACTTTCTCAGTCAGGTCTGTTTTAAGGAGGAGAATATACAAGGGGACCTTAAAGTTTGTGTGCAATTTCAAAGTGAAGATCTAAAAATTGACTATATGGGATTTTGAGTGAATCTAAAAGATTTCATGTTCCCTCAGGGATGTATACAAATCCCTAATTACATATACCATACTAGAGTACCGGTCAAATGTTTAATATAATATATCCAAATATGACTTGGAAGGCTCTGGACATTGAGGCTGAATTTCTGTGACAAGTGACTGAATTTCTGTGACTTTGAATTTAACATCACAAGTTAGTTTCATCTACTTTTTTCTTAACTTATGTATAGCATATATATTTTGTGTATGAACATGACTTCCTTTTGTCAAATTAATTTTGGGGAGATTCATTTATGTTATATGCCACGGCAGTTTATTTTATTTTTGTTTTGCATTCCCTTCTATGAGTGTACCACAATTTACTTGTCCATTTTATAGCTGGTCACAATTATAGTGTGTTTTGCATTTGGAGCTTTCGTGAATGAGGGTACTCTAAATTTTTGGAAATTGCTTGGTCCAGTGATGGTATTAAGTAACTATCATACCAGCCAGTGCAGAGAACCTTGTTTCCTCCTTTTATCCTTTCTATTGACGGGCTGAGGGAATTCCTTGTCATGGGAATGAATGCCCATGAAGAATGTCAACTAGGCTAGAAAATATAGAGCTAGTGTACACAGTTAGAACTTTAAAAAATTTTATTTTACTAAAGCATACTCCCAGTTAAAGCTATTTCTTTAAAAAAATTCACATTTCAAAAATATGGTCAAATTTGCAGCCATTTATTTATCTCATTTTAGCTATTAGAATCTAGATGTTTTATTAAAAAGGCAAATCATTAGAAAAAATTCCTAGAAATAGAATTATTGGATGAAAGAGTAGATATATTTTAAGATTCCTGATAAAGGAACAGTGACAATTTACACCTCATCACCAGGGTATTGGAATGCCAATCTCCCTTGCTAATGCCACATGTTATTGATCATCACCAGTTTAATTGGCTGAGAATGACTCTGTGTTGTTTTTATTTGGATTGATTTGATTGCCAGAGTTATTGAATAGCATATCTAATCGTGAAATACAGTTTGAATAAGAGAAGGGGAGGCAAGAGATAATTAAGCTTCAGTGTTGCTTTTTTTAATGTTCACATTTTAATTTCTGTTATTAAACTGTAAAAACCATTTCGGATAAATCACCCCCCCCCTTTTATGATCTACTTCTCTCTTCTTCAAGCCTTTTCCTATTTATTTATCTCATTATTTTTCCAAATTCTAGATTTCTAGATGGAGTTGGAGGCAAGAGACACGAGGAAGGTCTAGAGACATGATTATATGGAGCTAGGAAATATGACTAAATGGGACCAGCTCTTACATTTGCTTTTCTTCATTTTCTCTCCTCTCTAAATTTAGATTATAAATCAGGCATTGTGTCAATGCTATGCTGCCATTTTGGAAGAGTCACCATGCCTAAGTTTTAAAATACATTTAGTTTCTTCATGTGTCTGAAGGCCGTGTGCCTGTCTTCTTTAGAGAAGTTTCTTTTCAGATCTTTTGCCTATCCTGAGATGGGAGCTCTTGTTCTTTTCTTGCAAATACGTTGGAGTTCTCTGTGTATTCTAAAATCTCATGAATGTTAAGTCAATCAGGTTGATAAAAATATCTCAGATTGTATGTGAAGCCCGTGCACTGTACCCCAGGATTGAATTAATGTACACAGCTATGATTCAATAAAAATAAATAAATAAATAAATAAATAAACATTTGTTTCCCAGGTGACTGTAGATCTGCTGGCTTAGCTGGATGGCCCTGTGCTGCAGGTTAGGCCTCTGTCTATACCACTCATCACTCAGCCTCCTTGGACCAGGGCTTTGGGCATGCACATTTTTCTCATGGAGATGGCAGAGGCTCACAAAGCAAATGAAACAAACAAAGCCTCAGCTCAGAATAAACAAGTGGTCCCTTCACCTTAGTCTATTGGCCTTAACAAGGCAGACAGACCAGCCCAAAGCCAAGGGACTTTCACCTGTTGTAAAAGGACTAAAAAGTTACATGGCAAAGGGTAAAGACATGGGGGGAGGTGAAGAATTAGAACAATGACTCAACCAATTTCATAAACTATTACAGAACAACATTAGGATATATAATATTTGGGTTACTTGCCATAGCTGACACCATTTCATAATCATGGTGACAGTCAGGGACATATTCTCTCCCTTTACATGAATGTTCCTTAGGCATCATTTCCACATTAAAGATAAGTTTTTTAATTCCATCCACTCACACAATACAATGTGGTTAACATCTGCCCTGGCCACCTTGACCATGACATAGTTGGCATCTGTATCACCCCAACATTCTGCTGCAATTCCCTTGACATCCCCTAGTGCTACCCCGGAGATGCTAAGAGGAAGATGGACTCAGGGTCCTGAGATTGCCTCACTGCACATCTGAGCCCACATTGCTCAGCCCCTGACCCAGGCCTCTGTTCCTCACTTCTATGTCACCCTGCCACCATGTGACTACCACCATGGCCACCATCCATAGATCAGAGATCACGGTGGTTGCTTTTGTCCTTAATTGTCTTCAATCCATCCTTTTTCTTTTTTTTTTTCTTTAATAGAAGTTTCACAGGCTACAAACCACATCAAACACATTCAGTGAAGCAGGGCCACATTGGCTGCCTTGGAGAACAGTGTCCCTAACCTGACAGGGCTGTGAGGCCAAAGTCAGGGACAACTCTGAGTGGCCCAGTGCAGGGTGGGGTACATGGAGGGAGTATATCCATGGCAGAAAAGGAGTCAAGATCAGATTTCAGTGTGTAATGTGTGTATATAGAAATGCACCTTCCAGGCAGTGCCTGTGTCTCACTAAGTACAGTGCTGGCCCCATATACTGAGGGTAGTGGGTTCAAACCCGGCCCCAGCCAAACCGCAACAAAAAAATAGCTGGGCGTTGTGGCGGCACCTGTACTCCCAGCTACTCAGGAGGTTGAGGCAAGAGAATCAGACGCCCAAGAGCTGGAGGTTGCTGTGAGCTGTGACGCTAAAGCACTCTACCAAGAATGATACAGTAAAAAAGTCTCTAAAAAAGAAAGAAATGCACCTTTTAAAATCTTTCTGAAAATGCCAATGCCTCCCAGAATTTTAACTTTTTTTTAAACATAACTCTGACAATAGAGAACTAAGACAATTCAAACCAAGCCTTCTGTTGAAGCTACTAAAAAATCTGGACAAAATATGTTTTAAAATATGAGTAAAAGCATTTTAGAACTAGCAAGACAGTAAAGAATTACCAGGCCTAGATATGATGGCAGCAAGAACCAGAAAGGCAAGGACAGTACTCAGAGCTGCTTTAGCCATGTGACATTTGTGACCCCAGAGAAATAGCTGGTGCTGTAACAGTCTGCTTGGGCAAGAGCACAAAAAGTCAATGTCAGAGGCCCACTCAAGGTGGGCAGCCCTATTATCCCCTATTTAGGTGCAACTGCAAAGACCCACAGCATGCGGGTGACAGCGGAAAAACAGCCAGCACTACACTGCACGGTGCACTCTCCTAAATATACTGGGTCCCCTGCCCAGGCATGGTACACACCTGCCCACTCTAGGATGGAATACACTTTGCAGTGGGTGAGTGACTGCAGAAGTTCGTTGCTGTTGACTTCTGTTTATACCTTATCATGCACTGTTAGTCACCTCCATGATTGCTTTCAGGGTAAGTTCTTGGTTAGAAACACAGCGCCAAATCATTACACGGTGCCTGAGGAAACAGGAAACTCCCTCTGCAACAACCAACTCTGTTACATGGTTTACTGGCTCACATGTCAGCAGAAAACAACTCCTGCCTCTGTGAAGGCAAATTCCTGAAATGCACTGTTTATTTTGAGCATACATGTTGCAAAGCAAAAAGTTCAAAATCAGATAATCTTGGGTTCAAATTCCTGTTTTGTTACTTACAAGCTGCAATAACCCCAGGCAAATTACCCACATAATCAAGTCTCATTTTCCTTATCTATAAAATATGGATGATTATAATAATAATACCACAATGATAATACTCACTTAAAGGAGCACTGGGAGATGTCAAATATTGGGCCAAGAGCCTGGCAACTTAATAAGTGGCTGCTATTACTAATATTAGCAGAAATGTGATCTTGGATACCATAGTTTAGAATACTAAGGACATGGTAATAGTAACAGCTATAGCTCGTGGGCCAGAGCTTATTCATGAGTCTAGAGGTGAAACCCTTGAACATTCTAAGGAAGGTGAGTAAAGGACCAATATGTTCATGTGACTGTAAAATCCACGCCTACCTCCCACTGCATGTCTTAGAAGCAGAAGGCTTAATCTCTGACCCTGGAGGCTCCTGGGTCGAGATGGAAATAAGAAATGTACACCCAAGGCTGTAGGCAGCTAAGGGGTCCCCTAAGAGAGGAAATGACGTTGTCTTCGAGGTGGGAAAGCAACCAAGAAGTCCAGGAAATTCAGAATGGCTTTAGTCAAATCAATCAGGAAAATCTGGCTGTGAGTTCTGATGTGCTGCAGAGGTGCGAACACACCACAGAAGCTGCCGGAACATTCTCACCCCCGCACCATGGGTAAGAATAGACAGCGCTCACCCCCCCCTCCCACCACAGCCCATGCCTGGGGAATCTGGAGTCAGGCTGCTGCACCAAGGCCTGCCGTCCCCCTTCCCAGGACAGGTGACCGGGGCAGAGGCTCTCTGGCACCTCACTTACTCTCTTTGACATCTTCATGGGCCACAGGGATTCCGTGATCGTCACTGGCAGCCTTCTCAGTGTTCTTGGTTCTCATGCCTTTTCTGTTGCTTTTTTTACCTAAAAAGGGAGAGAAAGAGATGGCTTTACTTCCACATATGCCAGGCAGGCTCAGGGTGCTGAGAACTCAACCATCCTCTCCTGCACAGTGGCCACTGTCCCCTCTGCTCCCTTGACCTCAAAGAGGGTACCTTGGACTCCAAGGGGTCTCCGGTTAAAAGAAAGGAAGTGTGCCATTATAAATGCCCAAGAAAAACTCTCCTAATAAAAACAATGTACAAGTTGTCACCATCACAAGATTGCAGGATGCTTTGAAAGGTACATCTGACTGTGACTGAGGCCTGGGGATAGGGTATAAAATTGATGGAACAGGAAATGGAAATCCAGCTAGCATCTTGCACCAGGCTAGGCTTCTCCCACCTCCCTCTCCCAGGCCCTGCTTTGATGACTGTGGGTGACAATGCTGACCCCAGTGGGAGGTCTACTGCCACACTCCTGCTAACCTCCCCAGCTTTCTTGCACCCTGCACACTCCCTCTCTGCCCCAGCAACACTGGCTTCCTTCCAGCCTTCAGTTCATGCCTCCTGCTCATCTTCCTGGAATGCCCTTCGTTCAAGCTAATTAGCTCCTGTTGATCTTGTAAATCTCAGTATTGACATCACATCACCCCCTTATACCAGCCTTCCTGACCTCTCTACCAAAATCAAACCTTCCTTTGATGGGCTCTGACAGCCTCTGTCTCAGCCCAAGTTGCCTCTAAGCAGAGCCTGATGCAGGGGTTTGGGTGCACAAGATGTATCAAGAGAAAAAGGAAGGGAGAGAGGGAGGCAAGGAGCATGGGGTTCGGGAAGGAATTAAGCAAGCCTGCAGTCTTAGCATGAGTTTGGCTCAGTCTCAGCATGAGTCTAGCTCAGCAGTTGCCCAGGGAGCACTGGAGCAGCAGCACACACAGAGTTGTCCCCACTTGAAACAAAGGGCCACCATCTCTACCACAGTCAGCCTCTGGCTACAAACTGACCCATTGGGGAATCAGAGATGTAGCCTCCCCCGGGCACTTTTGCAGAGGTGGGAGACACGCAGCAGCTGGTGGACGGGTGTGCCTGTGGGAAAGAACACCTGGCAGGGCACTGAGAGCCCCACCACAGCTCTGCACACCTGCCTGGGTGGCAGCATCACAGCATCAATGGGATGCATCTGTTGAAAAGCGCAAGGGCCGTGTCTGGCCTTGCTCACTGCTCTGTCTCCAGAGCCCGGGACATAGGAGGCTGTGACGAAGGAATGATTGAACAAACCAACCAACAAGGCAGAGAATGAGCAAGCAGACAAAAACAAGAGGTGGGCAGGTCTGTGCAGAAAGATACTTAGTTTGGACTTTAAAAAGAGAGTTGAAATGCCAAAAACGGCTGGTAGATTGTGCCACTTAAAAAGATCATTTCAGGCTCGGTGCCTGTAGCTCAACCGGCTAAGGCGCCAACCACATACACTTGAGCTGGCGGGTTCGAATCCAGCCCAGGACCTCCAAACAACAATGACGGCTGCAACTAAAAAATGGCTGGGCGTTGTGGCGGGCACCTGTAGTCCCAGCTGCTTGGGAGGCAGAGGGAGGACATTTGCTTGAGCCCAGGAATTGGAGGTTGCTGTGAGCTGTGATGTTACAGCACTCTATCCAGGGTGACAGCTTGAGGCTCTGTCTCGAAAAAAAAGATCGGCTCGGCGCCTGTGGCTCAAGCGGCTAAGGCACTAGCCACGTACACCTGAGCTGGAGGGTTCAAATCCAGCCCACGCCCGCCAAACAACAATGACAGCTGCAACCAAAAAATGGCCGAGCATTGTGGCAGGTGCCTATAGTCCCAGCTGCTCGGGAGGCTGCGGCAAGAGAATCGCCTAAGCCCAGGAGTTGGAGGTTGCTGTAAGCTGTGATGCCATGGCACTCTACCGAGGGCAATAAAGTGAGACTCTGTCTCAAAAAAAAAAAAAAAAGATCATTTCAGATTAATCTATAGTCACCCCCCCCAAAAGGATACTTATTTAAAAACCTTAAATCTCCAAGAAATTCAAGGGGTCCACTGGGGTCAGCCAAGAGATTTCCTCGTATTGTATTCTTAGGTGATGCCTTCTGGAAATATCTCTCATTTTTCATGTAAGCTCAAAAAAAAAAAAAAATCCCAAAATCAGCATCCTCATTAGTATGACCATGTCTAGAAACTGACAAAGCAAACTTTCATATAAGGCAGAGGAGAAAGGCTGAGCCAGAGACCTGGACACATCAGCATCCAGACATCTCCCTTGACGCCAACCCCACAGGTGTCCCATTTCTGTGACTGGGATGTCACAGCGGGTGGAAAAGCAACAGAAGAAGGGCACCTCCAGGAGACCCAATGGAGGGTCTGTAAAGACCTTGCTTATTGACAAAATAGGCAGCAGAACTTTTGAAAATGCTGAGTCTGATTTGACAGAAAGATATTTTACCCCCCAAAATTTCTGTAAAATATGTGAGGAAAAAGCCAAGGCTCTGAGAAAGGATGCTGGACTCCAGCCCTCCCTGGAAGAGGTACGACCATGGCAGCCTTCTCCTCGCCAGGACAGCCTCTCTGGAGCCTCCGTGGAATAAACAGCGAGGAACTGGAGAGCATGGCCAGGGAGCACCCCACACCACAGCCCAGGCAGCACCCCACACCACAGCCCAGGCAGCACCCCACACCACAGCCCAGACAGAACCCCACACCACAGCCCAGGGAGCACCCCACACCACAGCCCAGGGAGCACCCCACACCACAGCCCAGACAGCACCCCACACCACAGCCCAGGCGGCACCCCACACCACAGCCCAGACAGCACCCCACACCACAGCCCAGGTGGCACCCCACACCACAGCCCAGGGGGCACCCACACCACACCCTAGTTAACACCCTGACACTACAGCCCAGGGAGCACCCCACACGACAGCCCAGGTGGCACCCTGACACTACATCATATTACAACCAGACCCATGAGCAAACCCAGTTCTGCTCAGCCCTGGGGGTCTAGTAAAGGTCTAGATGTCAGGCTAATGTCCTACTTCCCCAGAGAGTCTGATTTCCCTGGGGACCCACGTGGGAATTCCAGGGGGATGGGAAGAACGGCGCCGAGACCACAGGCTGGGCCCGGCACCCTCACTCAAGAAGCAGCAGGCAGGGGTTAGGAGCACCAGCTTAAGGCCTGGTCCCAGTCCAGGTCCGGCCAGGAGTGTCCCACACTCCCCCAGTTCTCAGGTGACCTTCCCACCTCTCTGTGTCCCTCGTCAGTAGGAGACAACCACGGTGCCACCAAGGAAGTCCCAGCAGAGAACAAGTGGTGCAAATGAAGCACTCAGTGAACAAAGGCAGAGTCTGTTTTTTAACCTTGAATGTCATTATCGAGCCCACAGGCCACAAAGCTCCATTCCACCACTGGAAGGATGGCAGCTAATGTGTGTAGCTTGATTCACAATTTACAGGGCATTTTCACATCAATTCTAACATCCTATCTCGGCAAGGACCCACGGAGGACACTGAGGTTTTTTATGAGCATCATTTTATGGGGACATTGAGGCTCAGACAGGAGAACAGATCTGCCGAAGGTCACCAATAAGCTAAGACTGCCCCCAAATCTAGGCCTTTCCCAGATGTCACATGGGCGCCCCTTCAGAGCCCCTTCCTCTCTTTTAACAAGAAGGGCAGCATCTGGTCCGCACAAACGAAAGAAGAAAGTAAAATGGAAACAGCACACAGAGGAGCCAGAACCCAACCAGCGCCTCCCTCTGGGCAACGTGACAAAGCAGAACCCCTTAAAAGTAGCAAGCTGAATGCAGGCCTATTCTGGTCCTATTCTGGTCTGCAGTGATAAATAGAATTCTTGGTTAATAGAACACTATGTTTCCCTTCCCTGTACACAGAACTTACAGTAGTAAACCCCCAGAACCTGGGGGAAAAAATGTTTTGCTGCATTTTTGCGTTTTTCCCCAGGAAATGCCAGTCCAACGAGCCATGCCCAGTGCCTCCTGTGAAGGGCTCTGCCCAGGGCTCAGAGGTCCTTGCCTGCCTCTGAAGGACCCACATTAGGAGGAAGGCCTCAGGGCAGACGATAGCTACAGCCATTGACGCACCACAAACACAGATGGGCTCCTGGGAATCCTCACGTAGGGACAGCGAGGAGGACCCCACAGGGGAAAAGTTAAACCAAAGCAGCTGGAGGCGCCTGCTCCCTGGCACATTAGTAGGAGTCATCTGTGCCTCTATCCAATTCTGAGGACAGGTGGCTTCCAGAGGAAGGATTCTGGTGATCAGGTGGACCCTGAAAGGTGGAGAACCTTCTGGATGGTGCACTAGGGCAGCAGTTCTCAACCTGTGGGTCGCGACCCACAGGAACTGTATTACAGGGTCATGGCATTAGGAAGATTGAGAACCACTGGTCTAGGGGCAACCGAAGCCTGTGGGTGGACGTGGAGGAACTAGTGAAATTATCTGAGTGCGTTTTACCAGGATTGAGCAAAACTAAGCAGGCAAGCAATCCAAATCCTGCCACCGTCCCTCTCCACTGTGTCTTTCTTCTCTGGAAAACCCTCCTCTGGGGCAGCCTCTCCTGCAGAAGGCACAGGCGCCATCAGACCAGGGGCATAAGGGACAAATGAGGTCAGCTAGAATCTTAGCAGCCACCACTCTCACCCTCCATGCAGCCAGCAGCTGATTACCTGACTTGCACCCAAATACAGCCCTTTGCCTTACAGAGACACCCTGGTACAGGCCTGAGCCTTCACTGTGCAGGGCACTGCTTGTATGTGCCTGATTGGGATCTGCCTGGAAACAGAGCCTGAGACAAGAAGGCCTGGGGCACAGCACTGTACCTGGGAGAGGATTTCACAAAGCACCAATAAAAAGGCAAAAGCAGTGAGAAAGGGGAAAGGAAAACCCAATAACCCAGGCGACGTTGCCTGGCAGAGTCCACAGGGACCTGGATAAGGTGTTTGAGCTGTACCTCCAGAGGCTGGGAGGCTGGCAGGCTGGGCACTGTCCCTGCACACCTGCCCAGGACACTTGGGTTACTGCTGTTGCTGTGCCACAGTGAGAGCCAAACTCTGGCCCCAGCTCCCTCTGAATCCCAAACAAACTTAATGTGGATCACCTCCACATGCCCTGCAGAGATCAGGTGTCCCACACACATCTGTGACACCAGGATCTTAAATTAACATTTGAAGCTGTTTTGTGCCATGCCAGCATCCTGTGATGCCCGATGAGTAGCTAGCTGGTACCTGCCAACCAGATGTGGAGCCAGCCCTTCCACGTGGCCATACAAAGAAACCCTAACTTTATGAGTAGTTTTGTGGGCCCAAAGCAACAGCTGCAGTGGCCAGGAGGGCCTAAAAGGGTCACAGAGGCCAAAGCGTCTGCAACCTGTGTCACTTCAGATTCAGGTGACACTGAACCAGGGAAATCAGGCTTCCTGGCCCCTCGGGGACATCCAGAGGAAAGCCCCACTTCAGAAATCTAGGCTCCAAGGCCAGGTTGCCATTGTCCCAGCACGTAAGGCATCAGCCCCCATGAGCTCTGTCAGGCACAGCACGTGGGACACAAAGGAAACACGGTGGCTATTTTTACGGACGACACCATCCAAGCCAACTTCCCCAAACGTGGGTGTGTCCTCTTTATTATCTGCACGAGCCCTGGTTTGTAGAACTATGGGCACAGGCAGGAGGGAATGTGCCAGAATTAGTAGTTGACTTTGGAAAGCATTCTGGAAAGGGAGGTGGTGTCTTAGAAAGCTGCTTGCTAATGTACAGGAAACGACGTCCTTTCCCTTGGAATTTTATAGGGAGTTCACCTGGACAAAACACTAGTTAACTGTTTAGGTGTGCTAATAGAAACATGATTGTTTTAAAAAATACATATTGAAATATTTACAAACACATTCTCCTAATCCTCACACTTCAACTTTGCCCAAGAGAAGACATTTCCATCCAAAGCCAAACACGGCAAACCACCCTGCAAAGAGACGAAGCAAAGGCTAAATGTGAAACCCTTTCCACTGACGGGCCTGCAGCACACACAACAGAAAGGGCTTTGTTTACAAGTAAACAAGCTCAACTAACCACTCTTTGGTTATTTCCCCCACCGCTACAGCACACTGTACAAAATGCAAACTCAAGGATTCCGGGAACAGACATACAAACGAATGTGGCTTGATGCCCGCCCTGCAAATTCCATGGGCTCAGGGCTATGGTGGGGATGTGGGTTTGGACCTATTTAAACAGCGGTGCATTCTTGCCAGTGCCTGAAGAAAGAAGTGACGAAGGACCAAGAGGAGCCCAAATTTAAAGGCTACATACCCAAGCCTACTTCTAACCCAGTGTACAGTGAAGGCAGAAAGAAAAGTTCTTCCAATCACTTATTCAAATCAATAGTTCAGTTTATTCATTTGTTCACTACTGCCAAGTGGGAGGAAGAAGGTGAATTATATAACTACAGTTTGTTTCTCTGTTCTATTATATTCTCCAAAAACAGCATGGCCACAAACCAAGGTCATCAATGTGGAAATGGTGTGTGAAGCAAGTACACCCCACATCAGCTTACAAGCCCGATATGTGGCCCCTTACCCTATCCTTAACCCTGGGATAATGAAAACCAAGCCCAAGACTCACATTTGGGACCCATTCAATGCAAGATTTTCTGCAGGGATTTAGAAAATCTAGAATTTGACCAGAAATAGCTGAATAAATGGAATTTGAGAGAAACACATTGTCAGGTCATATGAGAAAGAACAATCTCGCAATCAGCACTGTTTGTCCAGTCAATGTTAACAGCCCATCTACGGAAGTGGGTGAACAGAGGCCGGGCAGTTCACTGTCAGAATCTTGCCATGAACAAGAACTTGTCCTTGATGACCACTTAGGTTCCATCAAGTTCTAAAATGCTGGCATGAACTAATGCTCACAGTGAGGATCTCAGAAATTATGATACCCAAATCCCAAAGCAACCTCAGAAAAAGATCACATAGTTCTGTATCCCAGTGGTGCTGGTGCTTCCACAAATCTGTACATGTTTAAAATCGCAGAGAACATGCAGACAAATGCATGTAAAAACTGGTCAAATCTGAATAAGGTATATAATCTAGTTAATAGTATCACGCCATAGTCAACTTCCTGGTTTTGGTATTGTACATAGCAGTGACTCTCAACCCCCTGGGTACATTTGGCAATCAATGTCTAGAGATATTTTTGGTTTCAACAACAGCAGGGAGGGTGCAACTGGATTCCAACGTGGTTGTTGCCCTGTACATTGTAGTACACTGTAGTAGCATCCAGGGGGTCAAGGCAGGGGTTGCTGCCAACACCCTACAGTGCACAAGACAACCCTCTTCTTCCCCCATCAGCACACCATACAAACACAAGTTGCCAAAATGCCAACACTGCCAAGCTTAAGAAACCCTGCACTATAGTTACCTGAGACATTATCACTGGGGAAAATGGGTGACGGGCACATAGAACCTTACTGTACTACTTCTGCAGTTTCCTTTAAGTCTATAATTATTTCAAAACAAAAACCTAAATAGGTGTTTTTAAATATTCCATCCCATTCAGTATACAAGGCCCTACCTCTCTGGCAATATATCAGCCACTCATGGCAAATGCTATATTCTCAGTTAACCAAAGGATTCAAGCCACCTCCATGAATGTCAGCATGTCATGTCCATCAAGCATTTCTATGGTGATGCAAAACAACAACCAAGGGTCAAAGCCAAATCTACACCAAGATCAAATTCTCAGTGCCCCCAGATCCTTGCATAAACTCTCCTGTGGGATTCAGACTTCTTCCCAGAACCTGCCTCACAGAACATTTGTCTGCCATCTTCCCATAAGCACCAGCTTTATGTAAGACAAGGGCTATCTGGAAAATATTTTATCATCTGCAAAGATGAAGCACATGATAGACTTTTAAATTCGTTACATCTGTTTTTATATTCTTATGCTTCTCTAAATCTAATTGTTCATCCCACCTCAGGGCCTAGACAATGCCTGGATGTAGCACACACCATCTACCCCGGGAAGCATCAAACACCCCCAGCCATGGCCCATTGTTCCTTCCTCCCTAAGTGCCTTCCTAAGATTTGACCACCTGCTTACAAAACAGTCTAATGCAGAAACAAATTCTTCTACTATAATGAGCAATGTGTAGATTAAAGCACCACTTAACATGGGGAAAAATAATTTTCTCCTAGTGCAACTTCACTGCACAAAACTATCACTGACTTCCCTAATCAAAACTAGTCTTAAATCAGTCTCCCTTCCTTCCTCACCTGGGGTCCAGAGTGGTGGGCTCTGCTGACCACACACACACAGAGATAGAAGTTAAAAGTATAAGATAAATGTCACACTTGGCTTGTCATAGTTGAAGGAGCTCTAAAAAACACCCATAGCTCATTAAAAACAAGCCTAAACAGTGGCAGGCCTGGAGGCAGAGGCAGCTCCCCCATGAGGGCTCTGATCCGAGTCTCTAGAATTTCCAAAACCTTGTTGTCTTCTCAGGGGGTTGGTGATCCAGGGTAATGCCAGAGGCCAGCTGAGCTGGGGAGCCCATTTCCTGCAGGAGGAGAGGCTATTTTCCAGGAATAAATAGGCTCTCTTACTCCACAGTTCACTTCTACCTACAAAACAACCATCCAAAAACAAACTACCTTTTTCTTGCAAATGAGGTTGTACCGTGATTTTTCCTTCAGAGACTCCAGTCCAAGGCTGGCAAGTACTGGTGCTCAAAGGACCATGGAAAGTCATCTCCCCACAGTAACATCTGAGTCTACAGACACATTAGCCTGTGTACATTGTTAAGGCCAGACTGTGACTTTCTGAGCTGTTTTCTGTAGGGAAAAAAGCTATCTTAGGAATAATGGCTGGCCACCAGTAAGAGTCTCTGGGACCACAAAGCAGACTCTCTAGTCAGCCTTGAATGTCACCTCCCCTGGAAAGCTTTGCCAAACCTCCAGTCTAGGTGAGCTCCCTGTTCGTTCATTTCCTTTACACCCCATACTTCTGTGCAACCTAGTTACTTTTTAAAGTACTCTAACTTCTGTGGCTTCTGTGGGAGTGGGGCCCAGGGCTGTCTTGCCCTATCCTAGTACCCTACCCAGAAGCCAGTGCTAGGCAGGTTCTTGGTAAAGACCTACGGAATGAGTGAAGGTTCCAGAAGGACCAGCTTACAGGCAGCCTGGAAGCTGCTGGGGAAGGGCCTTTACAGCAATTGACAAAGCAAAACGGGCTCTGGTTCTGTTCACAGGTCCATGGTTGAGGTACGGAAGCTGAGCCACAAGCCCTCCCCCTGGGTGTCAAGCACAGGTGTGGGATCCTAGCCTGGGGCTTCTCCCATTCCCCCTCCCCCTACTACCCCAGTGACTGGCAGAATCCAACATACAGGTCTACCGTCCTGCTATGTCCACAGCTGGGCTGAATGCAGACCAGACACTGTGAAATAAGGATTTATATAGATTCCATTCAAAGACCAAGCCAAAAAGGCCTTGAGGTAAGAAACATAGGAGAATGGCCAGCAAGTGGCACTGAGCAAGTTCCTTAAACTGAGCCTCAGGTTCCTCAGCAGTAAATCAGGAACACCCACCCTCCAGGGCCACTGAAAGGATTAAGTGAGATAAGGACGGTCACAGCCCACATCCTAACAGGAGCGTCTCCTCCCACTTCCACTCCTGTGGCCCTTATACACCTTAATTCCCACAACTCCTCCTGAAACACTGGAAATTCTGGATGGTTCGGTTCAAGTTTGTTTTACAACTCACAAAAATGTCTGCAGATTCCAAGTTCCCCACAAATTGAAACACAAGGCCTCCATGCCCATGCAAAGAGGGGTGCCCAGATGGGGCCACCTGTCAAGAGTTCTGAGTCCCCATCCCTTCCACCACTTTCCCTCCTTCCCTGCTGCTGACTTTCACCAGCGGTGTCCAAACAATGTTGATGCCTTCTGCACCTAGGGCGCGGCAACAGTGGCACATTAAAATATCTGCTTTCCAGAAAGGCCATTGAAAGACAGGAGGATCCGGCCACAATCTGCTCACTCCTCTTGAAATACTAAGCCTGCAGCCCCCTGCAATTGGAGCAAAGTGGGAACAACTGAGACAAAGTTGCACTTCACAAGGGGCAGCTGGCTTCCCTTAATAAACCCAGCAAAAGTCACTTCCCCAAGACAGGCCTGGCAGAAGCTGAGGATGAGTGTGAGCAGTGGTGAGGGATGGAGGGGAGACAGTGCTTCCCCCTCCCTCCCCCCAATAAAGCCTGGGCTGGAGCAGAGACTGGGCACGGTCTTCCCAGGCCTCGCAGTCCTGCCCCAGCTGTGCAGAGGACTAAGGGACCCACTGAGGGGAGGAGGAGCTAGGGGGACACTGTCTGGGTAAAGGCCCTCTCACAGCTTTCTCCAGAAGGCCGTCTGCCCAAACAGGCCAGCCATTCTCATCACCAAGTCAGAAAGTGCTCTCAAGAAAACGCCACAGAGATGGAAAGTGTCCCGCAGGGAGTCCTTCCCCAGAGGATCCCAGGCTGGGGGCGGAGGAGCCCGGCTCCCTTGGCAGCTTCCCAACTGCAGGGCTCTGTCTCTACCTGACAGAGCTGGGATGCGGGTCACCGGGTCACGGTCGAGTGCTGGGGAGCTGGGAGGGGCGGGCGGGAAGCGCAGGTGCAGTCTCTGCGGAGGTTGGGGCAGGACCGGGTGGTTCGCCGAGCTCGCTCGCCCCAGTCACTCGGGCCGGGAAACCAGCTGTCCCCTCGAGGAACGCAGCCACCGGCAGCGCCGCGGGCTGCTCCTGGTGGAGGAGTTACCTGGTGGAGGCGTCTCCAGAGCCAGCTTTTCCTTCTTGGGGCCCTTCTTGGGCTTGGTGGCCCTCTTGGGCGGCCCGGGCTCCAGCGGGCGCGGCTCCCGCTCCTCCACCCCGGCCTCGGCGGGCAGCGTCGGCGAGAAGGGCTCAGGCTCCGGCTCCCTACTCCAGATCTCCTGCACGTAGTAGTCAGGGTCCTCGGAGGCTGTACCCTGGGCTCTGACCCCGGCAAAAGCCACCGCCAGGAGAGCCAGGGTCAGTATGGGGGCGACTGCCCCCCGATGGGCCATGCCCGCTCCGCCCCGCGCCCCGAGTAGGGTCACGGGCACCGGGAGCGCCGGGCAGACGGCGGTGCCAGGCAGGGGCGCGGGGCACAGCTGCGCAGCGAACGGGTCGCTGGAGGCGTCAGGCCGGTGGGACTGCTGGGCTGGGCAGGGCCAGGCCGGGCCAGGCCGGGGAGGGGCCGCAGAAGCGCGGGGCGGGCGCAGGGGGGCCGGCCCCGCCCTTCTTCTTCCCTCCCTTTCCCCTCCAAACTCGCCGGGGCGGCCGTCTGAGGCAGGTGCTGGAGCCACCGCACCCAGGGGACTGTCCCCAGTCCTCCCTTACCCTCTCCCCTCCAAGGCCAGCCAGCGTGCAGCCTTGCTGGGCACCCTTCCCCAGAAACTTTAAGGAGTTTGAATCTTAGAAGGAAACTTTGAGGCCTGCGGTTCCATTTCTTTGTTTTACAGGTGGTTGAAGATTCTAAGGCAGGTTAGAGCCCCAAACTGGCCTCCTGCGTTTGCTGGGGACCCCGGCCTGGTGCGCTGGGCTGGCGGCGTTGCAGATTGCCTGCCCTGCCGGCTGTGATCCTGTTTCAGGAACTTCGAATGAGCAATTTCTAAGGTCCCCCCAGGGTTCCTGCAGTAAAGTGCCATGGAAGCCAGGCCTTTTGCCCCTGAAGGACCCCTGCTCCCATATGGAACTGGGATTCTGCTGGACCTTGGGATAGACAGAGGAGTTACCCAAGGGCTGTGGTCCCAGGAGTCACAGTAGGGCTGGTTGCTTGTCAAGGAGCAGGTTCCCACCCAGAGAGCCCCCAGCTAGTGATGAGGACCCTCCCACCCTGATCAGCTTTCATCATTCCCTGAAATGGTGCCCAAGCCTTGAGGCCTGCAACTTCTGCTCTCCAGACAGGGAAGTTGGGTTCCCAGGAGCTGCACTGGGTTCTGTGGCTGCTGTAACAAATGATGACAGACTTGGTGGCTTCAAACAATACCTATTTATCATCCCACAGCTTTGCCTGGAGTTAGAAGATGCAGGTGTCACCAGGCTAAAATCATGGGATCAGCAGGGCTGGGTTTCTTGGGAGAGCCTCAGGGGAAGAACTGCTTCCAAGTGCACTCGTGGTATTGGCTGAATTCAGTCCCTTTCAGTTGGAGGAGAGGGTGTGGTTTACCTACTAGACACCAGCCCAGCCAGTACTGCCTCCTGTTGGCCACCTGCACTGGACCGGGGCTCCCCCACCCCAGCTTCTCCAGGCCTCACGCCTCACGCCTCAGAGCCAGTGCTGGCACACTGAGTCCCTCTCCTGCCACGTCTTTCCTCCTTCCAGCTGAAGACAGTTCTCTACTTTTTAGAGCTCATGTGATTAGATGGATGCCCCCCACCAGATGATCCAGGATAATTGCACCTTAAATGACTTTAGTCACATCTACAAAGTCCATATTGCCATGTAAGCGAACCTATTCATGGGTTCTAGGGATTTGGGAACAGAAGTCTTTGTGGGCCTGTTATGTCTGCCAGGGACAGACTGATTCTCAAACCCTGGGATGGCCCATCCCCTTCCTAGTCCCTCTGGGCCCGTGGTGTGAGCCCGGGATGCCACTGAGCTGGATCCAGGTACCATTTCCCTGAGAGTGAGGGAGTCATACATTTGAGCCCCGAAGCAAGCAGGGTGTGGTCCAGGACAGCTGCCACTCTTGGCCTCACTTTTATCTCACATAGGCCACCCATCGGCCATCCTTTAGAACCAGTTAGAGAAGGAGGCTGCAGACTGATGCAGGTCCCATCTGGGAGGGCTAGAAGGCTTTCGGCCTAACTGTCGAATCCCCAGGACACCCCAGAACCCAGAGCCAGCAGAGGTCTCCAGAGTGAGGGGAGAGAAGCCCTGAGCAGTCCTAGGCTGGGCTGCTCCCTGGACCTGGATCCCTCTGAGTCCCCATCATGGTCTGTCCCCAGGGCTTACTCACAGGGGCTGTATCATCTGAAGCCAGGTGCTACAGACAATAACACAAGGACAAAACAGAAGAGTGGCTCCAGAGGCAAGCCACATGCCCAGTATCCCACCTGCTGTGGCGGGGCACTCACAAGACAGGAGGGGCCGTGGAGATGGTCCAGGGCAGGGCAGGGGCCTGCACCACCTCCACCAGAGCCCAAATCTGCAGACAGACAGACAGGCCCAACCAGACCTACAGAGTCTCCAGGGAGGGTTCAGTGTGTGCCTGGCTAAGAAGCCTCTCTAGTAGTTCCGACAGTTAACACTTAAGGCTGATCTCCCTCCTGTTTTACAGAAGAGCCTGAGGCTCAGACTCAGCCCAGGACACACAGAAGACTGACACGGCCAGGATGAAACCCTGCCATCTACCTTTACCCACTGTTTAAACTCAGGCAGTAGCAATCTGTGCCCAAACCCATTAGTTCTGAAAACAGTTCCGTCTTTCCTGGCACCTCTTATGCAAATAACACAAAACACACGTGACCCACGGTGTCTGTAAGTATCCAGAATGTCCCACCCAAAAGTGATTCTCAACACATCCCCAGAATCAGGAAATGAGTCCCACTCATGCTGTTCTCTCTACTAACGCTTGTTTGTGTGTTTTCCTGGAGAAACACAAAATTAAAGCACAACAAATAGAACAAGAATTGATTGCATTGATGCCAATTCTCCCGAAACAGCAGCCCACGGCACAATTCCTGGACCATCCTGTCACCCGCAGACTCCTCCTCTCTGGGGCTGCTCTCCTAGAAATACGCAGAGTTCATGAAGTTTAGGAAGATGCGGGGGCAAAGCTGACCTGTTTCTCTTGGTCCTCCAGCCTCACCCTGCCTCCCAACTCCTGTCTGTCTGCCTTGGAGTGTCCTCTGTTCTTTAGCTTCCAGATGTAGACTTGTCCTGTCACCTTTGCCCCTCCTTCACTTTCTAATGTATCCAACATGTTGCTCAGTAGGTCCTGTTGCTCTTGCGGTGTGTGTTCTTCACACAGCCTCTTCCTCTGTTCCCGCTGGCAATCCTGGTTGAGTCCCTCGCTCGGAGCCCAGAGTGGATAATGGGAACACTTGCTCAGCAGCTCTCCCTGCGTCTGGCCTCTCCCACCTGCAGTCCACCCTGCATGCAAGGCTACTTGCTGCCCTCCCTGAAACACACACTGGCAATGTTGCTGTCCTGCTGAAGCATCTACAACTCCGCCTAAGCCCACACCCTCTGGGGAAGGCTCAAGGCTCACCTACTCGCCTGAACAGTTCTGTCCCCTTACCAGTGGGAAACAACCATAGAGTGTGGCCTCCCGCACAGCATTGATAAGCTCTTTATAAACAACCGATTATTATGACCTGCTAATTCTGTATCTTCCTCAGCAATCAGCCGAGTTCCAGAGAAGCAGAACTCCTTGTGCACGACTAATCTTGGCTAGGGTCTTTCCTGACATTGGCCAAAGAAGACTTCTTCCTGGGACCTGGGACCCTTTTGTTCTCAACCTAATAATTTATCTACTTAACTCATGTCCGGAACCTTAAGGAAGGGCTGTTAGTGTCTCCATAGTGTAGATGGAGCTTGGGAATGTGTTGATTCTCTTGGGATGTTCAGGTAACGCTGGGAAGCCAGACACTCCAGCTGCGGATAAATGCTGGGGCCAATGGGGCCACCAAAATGGCAGCTCAGCATCCCTCCTGGTGTCTGAGTTCTTCATATGTGTTCTTCAAAGGCAACTCATTATTTGCTTCAGCTGACAACCTGCTAAGTGCACTTCTACTAAGCAGGGTAAGCCGATGTTTGTCCATTCATTCATCCCATTAAACTCAGGATTCTGTTAAGCCAGTTTCTGTTATACAACATAAATCTGTACTTGTCAAATAATCCTCAAACACCTTACACAGCTAATAATTTTTCAAATATTTATGAGCCCCACAGAGGAGATTTATGTTAAGCTGTCTGACAAGGAACAATAGAATGTAGGGGTCTGGAGAACTTCGAAGCAAATATTGTCAAGACATCAATACTTTTCACAGCATTTTTCATAAGGGACTTTCGTACCTGCTCATTTCCCTAATTGTCCCTGAGACTTTTACACTTTCAGAGAGAATAAAAATGGCATTTTTTTGGAAAGATCATTAATTTGAAAAATTAGCTGCTATATAAAGAAAAATACATACTCAGGCACAGCCATTACTAAAAATACAGTCTGGAGATGGATGCAGAGGGAGAGAGATGCTAAGTTGTTATGGCAACTATGATTATAATTACAAAGCTGAAGGGTTTTTCCCGGTCATTACTACGTCAAGATGTGATGGTTGAAATGGCAATGTCCTTTGTAATGTCCTCAACCTCATTACTAGCTAATTACCGATTTCATATTTAATTTCCAGCATGTTTGTTCTTAGTCCCGTGCCCTGTAGATTTGCCTTTGTTTGATATGCCGTATTCTTAGTTCACAGGGCCCTCTTGCAGTTTAATTCCTCGGCTCACTGTTGCCTCTATTTTGTGATTTCCTTTTTTATCTGACCTTTGGGATACTTGCTCTGGTGTGAGATATTCCGTTTGTAAATAGTCAGGTGCTGTTGTGAAAGCTGTTAAGAAACCATACAAACAGATGCCTCGGGAGACGCCGCACTCTGCACAGCCAAAACCCGCGGAGCCGGAGCCGGGTGCAGGATAATTTGCGGAAGTTGTCGTGTTAGCCTCTGTGCTGGTTTCTCTGTTTGCAGCCCTGCCCCCCCATCTCCAACGCCCTGACTTTCCTCTGTATCCCAGAGGCCGACCCTGGTTGAGTTTCCTTGTCCTTGTCCTCTGGTTTCTGATTGGAATTGGACAATGGAAATGCCAGCAGGAGAGAGGGAGCTGAGAGGAGAGAGATGTCTGGGTGTTTCTTCTCCTGCCCTCCAACCCTTCCTTGCACCCACCCACTTTGGCCCCAGGGGTCCTGGTAGTGGCTGCTCTCTGCACTGCCCTGAAACCTTCATCTCTGCAGGCATGTGGGAGCAACGACTCCCTGCCCATCGGCACCGGTGGTCACTAGGCTCTGGTGCCAAAATAGCTCCTGTTTGCTCCCTCATCCCCATCTGTACATCTGCTTTTCACTCAATTCACCTGTCATCTGAGTGTGCCTCTGTTTCCTGCTGGGTCTCATCCCAAAGCCTTGAGAGGGGAGAGTCTTTCCTCCATCTTGAGGAAGCGAGAAGCAGCGAAGTCACTTGCAGCAGGTCACCCGACTAACGAGTCATTTGAAACTCCAACTGTTTGGCTCCCCAATTTCTGCCTCTAACATGCTCATTACAGGCCCTGGTCAAAGGCAGCGCTGGCCCAGCCTATGGCCCAGGTTTGCAGAGTGGCGGTCTGGGAGTAGCGGGGACACCTTGTGAGAGCCACGGTCCCAAAAATCTCAATCTCCTCCTTCCAACAAGATTGTCTAGGATCTAAGTCCCTCCAGTTTAGAAATCCTGGGCTGCTGCTGTGGTCACTTAATGCATGAAACCTAAAAAAGAAGCAATAATCCACTGCAGTCGCTGTTTACATGAGAGGAACTCAGTGTGAGAAGCCAGGAAGCAGAGTGGAGAAAGGCGCTGGCCCTAGGCCCCGCCATCACCACCACATGTGTGGAGCAGCCACAGTCTGGCCCAGAATCAGAAGATACGGTTTGGAAGGCCCCAACTCAAGTGCAACCCTTTCTAAGTCTTCCTGTCAGGGCACAACGCCCAGTGTGGTCCACACACTCCGTGAGGCCCCCAAGTCTGGAAAACACCTCCACGCCTGTATCCCATTACCAGCATCCACACTTCAAACCAGGGGTCCCACTGAAGTGTCTGCAAGAGAACATGTCTTCCCCCACCCCACCTCACAAAGACATTGATCTTGGAAGAGAGAAACCAAAAATACAATGTGATAAAGTATTACAAACCTTGTGACTTTAAAAATCTAATAAATGCCTTAGAAAAAGAATCATCTCTGACAAATTAATCTGTAAACAACTTAATTATAGCTACAAGTAAACTATTGCAATTCAAATTGCAGTTTGATTTTCTTAGTAACTTAATCCAGAATATATATGGAAGGAAAATGCCCTCAAATAGCTATAATAGTCTACTTACCCAACTAGGTATTAAGGCACATCACAAAGCCATGTTAAGAAAAAAAAAAAGGTTGTAAGAGGGTCTTTTCCTAACAAATGCAACCAGTGTAACATGGTTTCTTGTACCCTCAATGAATCCCCAACAATAAAAAAAAAAAAGAAAAAAAAAAGAAAGGAAGAGAAGGAGGGAAAAAGAGAAGAAAGAAAGATCTTTCACACAAAAATAGATGATAATCCAACACAACAAAAGAGGAAACTTAGGCACAGACTTATGTGCAGTGTTTTGGGAACAATTCACAATATGAGAATGTTATGAATCAAAATAGATTCTTTCCTCTATGGCCTTGGGCTACCTGGATCTATAGGGAAAACTAAAATTAGTCTCTCAGCACACACAAAGATGAACAAGTGGTCTAAAGAATTACATGTGAAAAGTGAAAACAATAATAATAAAGAATCATGGAAAATAAGTTCATAACCTAGAGATGAAGAAAACTTCTTTAGTAAAACCTCAGAAGCACAAACCATAAGGCAAAGATGAGAAGAATTAGTGAAGTTGCTCATATCAAGATAAAAGACTTACATTTCACAAATGACTCACTGGACAAAATGAAGATGCAAATAATATATCGGTAGGTGATACCTGCAATGTCTAAATCCAGTAAAGAATTAATATCTAGGATACCTAAAGAAGAAAAGAAGAGCCCTATTAAAAAATGGGCAAAAGTTGTGAACAGGCTATTTACAGACTAGAAAACTCAAAAGGCTGATCACGTGTAAAAGTTGCTCAAAGTCAAGTCATCAGAGAAATACAAATTTAAATGAAGAGGTTTCATCTGACAATGTTTAGCTGGGTAAAAATCAGAAAGTTGGATGATGTCAAGTGTTGCTGACATCAATGTGGAGTTACAGGGACCTCCATCACCACTGGTGAGGACCCAGACAGGTAACTTCCCACCTACGCAACAGACACATTCCCCTGGTGCATTTCTGAAACACATGTCTCCCATGCCTGATGGCTCATTGTTTGTAGAGAAGAAGATGTTGAAGATTATGAACCTAATGGAAAAGAAAACGCTAGCTAAGGAGCATCTTTTTTCTCTTAAAATTTTTGTGCCAATAGAAAATATTATGCTAACTCAGGGCACAAGTCGCCGAAACAATTTCTACCCACTGCCATTTGAAAATGTAAGACTTTGATCAGCCAACTGAAATGATTTTTTTTTCCACGGAACTGAATAAACCAGTCTATTTTTATGGCACTACTTTCTAGAGGCAGCCCAAATTAATTATCTGGTAAAGAAGATGAACCTTTTCTTGTTTCACAATTTTGCTTTTAGGGAGTAGGAGACATGAAGAGTAAGTAAACAGATGCAGTATATTAAAAGCATTTACAATAGGGCTTTTTGCCTTCTAGGGACTATGTTATATAAATACCCCTAACAGGAAGCGAAATAGATTCCTAATTCTCAGGCTACAACTACCCGACTAAGTTCGTAACACTGAACACATACCAAAAAGTGAGGCACGGTAGTTTATTAAATGCATTTGAATTACATTTTCCCTTAGGGGCACAATCATGAAACACAAAGTTAAAAAAGAAAGATCTTGGCATCATTCCCTCACACCTGGCCTCACAGATGACGGCCTCCGAGTTATAAATCATATTCTGAGACCCAGCGTGCATGGGCAAGGCTGAGGCACAAAAGATGAGGTGCCCCCAGGAGCAGCAAACGACTTCTGCCTGTGCACTTCTCCCTTCCGTGTGCATGTGAAGGTAAATTGTCACATCGGATTATAAATTCAGGGGCTAAGAATCCATTTCTATATCTAGGATTAACTTTTTTTTCCCCCAGGTTATCTTATACATTTTATTTTTGTGCATACTACGTACCAAGTTTAATAAACTATTTGTGACTCTAGCATCTGATGCTTGATCATAATAAGAATATTTTCCATTTAAGTAAAGACACCAAGCAATTTCCTGCACTGAGCATATGCTATCAAATCTTAAATTAGATAGGATTAACTTTTAAGGTCAAAGATCTGATGCTTTGTATATCCAACCAAAGTAACCACTGTAGCATCCTGGATAAAATTCTCATGTGTTTTTCATAAGAAAAAGCTTCAGGGGATAAAACAGAAAGGATTTTCATTCTTATTTGGGGTGAAGGGTGCCAACTTTGAAAGTAAAAATTGTATATGCTAATGTATAAACAACCTCCAAAGCACTTATCTGAACTCAGAGTGGCTGAGATGGGACACACAGACAGACCGACATGAGCCTGAGGACCCTAATACCTCCCCCTAATATCCTTTCCAGCTGTGGAGCTGGAGCAGGGATTAACTGTACCATCCAGGCCTTAGTCTGCACTACTGTAAAGTGGGGAAATCCTATCCTGACCTAATACAGAATTGTGGTGAGAATTTAATAAAATAATGCATATAGCAGCTTAGAATGAATCTTGGTACATAGCGTCTTAGTCTGTTTGGGCTGCTAAACAGAATACCACACGTTGGCTGCACAATAAAAAAATAGGGATTTACATCTCACGGGCTGGAAGTCCAAGATCAAGAAGTCAGCAGATTCCAAGTCCGAGGAAGGCCTGTTTCATAGACGGTCCCTTCTCACTTGAACTCAGGTGGAGGAAGGGGCAGACAAGTGCCCTTGGGCCTCTTTAGAAGGACACTAATGCCATTCATGAGGGCTCCACCCCCATGACCTAGTCACTTCCCAAAAGGCCTCACCTCCTAACACCATCACCTTGGGGGTTAGGACTTCATCATGTGAATTTGTGGGTGTGTGGGAGAGGGGACACAGGACATCCAGACCAGGACACACGGTGAGCCCTCAGTAAAGGTTTGCAGCTGTTGTTACTAGTTATTATTATCTTGTCCTGTGGTGTAAAGTGCTGCCTGAAGGTGAGAGGCCACCTCCCCACCGTCCCTTTCATTTCTTCCTTATCACCCCCCGCCTTTTCGGACCTAGTTACCACTACCAGAGTGCTCTCCTGCCGCTCCTCTCACAACCAACTCCTGCTTGCATGCCAAGGCCCAACAATTCTAATGCCTTCCCTGGAGAAGCCTTCCCAGGCTGCAAGGGGTGAGACCTGTGTCCCTAACCGAAGGGCTCCCTGACTGTGGCTCCCACAGCCCTCGGGACCTGGGTAGGGACGGCATGAGGGAGTGATTCCTGCACAAGACGACCTCCTCCGGGGGAGCTGGCATGTCTCTTGCATGCAGACTGTGCCAAGTAAATGTTGGCTGGATGGCTGGATGAAGAGACCGTCGGAACAGGATCTAAAGTCTGGCCCTCTCTGCAACCTCCCAAGGCCTCTCCCAATGCACAGAGGAAGCGCGCATTCAACAGGCATGCTCTGAAATTGACTTTCAAAGCCCCTTCATTGCCCACACTGCATTTCCTCCAAGGGCCCCTTCCCTGTCTCCTGTCTCAGCTGAAATCTGCAGAACCCACCTCTCCCGCCCCGTCCTGCCCCAGCACCATTGTCATCACTGCCCAGCCCACGAGTTCCTCCTGGACATCGATGGAGTCCTTGCAGTGTTGGGGAGAAGGACCTGCTGTCCCCTTGAGACCAGGCCATGGCTCGTCCTCACCTGACACTGACAGAGGCCTGTTCTGGGAGGCACAGGGGCTTTACAACCTGCATGGAGCCTCCACACGGCCACGTAAGTTTACAGCAGGTCTTATTCACAAAGGAGGAAAGCTGGAGCCAAACCAATTAATATTTTTAACAGCTGAGAGATCCAAATTAAGCGAGGTTTGCCAGGCGTGCTATAGCCTGACAGGAACAGATTTACGGGGGGAGCTCCCTGCCTGGCCCCCTGCCAGCACCACACGGCCCGGCTACAGGGGTTCACCCACCGCAGCTGGAGAAAAAAGTAGATGACTCTTAGGAAGTAAAATGAAAATGGCATAACAATTGAAATCAGTACACAATATTTTCATTTTCAAAGGAAACCTTCCCACTTACTAGTTATATACATAAAATCACTTTCATCCTTCAGATCTCAGCTTAAATGTCACTTCCTCAGAGAGCCCTTTCTGGAAAATTCTATCTCAAAAAGGACTTACCCTTCTTCCCTCATTCCCTGGCTTTGCATCCTGTTCTCGCCATCAGAAAGGCGGAGTTACAATATTACCATCCCCACTGTCCGTTTCCTATGTGTTTTATTCATGACGATGTGACCACAACTGGCACAATTCTTACACAGGGCAAGTGGTCAGCAAAGGCCAGCACAGGGCTCTCCAAGTCTTGTCTTAACCTGCATTTCCAGACTCACCCCCACTTCTTTTGCTCATGAACCCCCTCTTCTGCATTCCCATGTCCAGCTCTCCTTCCTTCCCAGCAGTGCTGTCCTCTCCCCTACACCCTTCCTCCTCGGTGTGTCTCTATGACTGTCATACCCAGCCTACCCCCAGGAGGGCCCCTGCGTCCTAGAGGAGGCTGGGCCTCCTGCGCACTGTGAAGATGAGTCCCCGAGGATAGTCCTGCGACAGGTGCGGCCCAGGCAGGTATGCAGGGAAGTGAGCATACAGCAGCTCTGCAGCCCCTGCTGGACCCGGGCATTCCAAACACAGCCCCGCTCAGTGGGCAGTCACCAGCACAGGCTAAAGGGAACACAAGGAACAGAACGCACACCACGACACAGGCACGAGCTGGGCCATTGCGGGCGCGTGTCCAGATTGAAAGACCTTTCAAGAGCAGCTCGTCAGCCCAGCTTGAACTCTGTGCTGGGATGGTGTGACCTGTGACAAAGCTGTAGCCCCAAGTAGTATGGCACTGGGAGCCACTTGATTCTGGGGACACCACTCCCTGTGCCTGAGTCTCTCAGGGCCTCGGTTGCCCCATTTGCCAACAGGGGTGGAGGGTAACAGGTGGCCCCGAGCTTCCTCTCCCCATTTTGGTCTCACCTCCTGATGTTAGTGACTGCCCTCCCCCCGAGCTGTCAGTCCAGGTGACTGAGGGCAGCCCTCCAACACACCCAGCACCAGGCCTCCCTGTGGCCCCCAAGGCCCACCTGCACACCTTGGCCGTACCTTTCCTGTCCTTCCTTCCACCCCCCTCCTGGAAACCCCCCAACTCTGGGAACTGAGACCACACGTGAGCATCCCAGCCCTCCAGCCACAGCGTCTTCTGTCTCTCCACCTTCCTGCCTCCCACCCCAGCCTCCCCCTAGTCCAGCCTCCATCCTCCATCCAAGCTGCTCACTGAGAAACATGGCCGTCTTTGTCTCCCTTAGGGGACAAGCCAGGTCCTTGGGTGCTTCCTCAGGAGGGTGATGTCCACAGCCCCAGACTGAGCTCACCTCCCACCACCCCTCCCCACCCGTCTCCCCCTTCCCCAGAGGTGTGCAGGTTCGTGTGGTCCACACAGCTCCCCCACCCTGACCCTCACTCATCCTCAGGCTGTCCGGGAATCTCCCTCAGCTGATCCTCTGCCTGACCCCACTCCACATCCCCAGGTCTGCTACTTTCATCACAGACGTCCTCAGGAATGAGACACAGGGACGCCATGGGCAGACCATGTGCTAACCTCCTTTGCAATCATAGTGAGCCTCAGTCTCCTGGTCTATTAAATGGGACCCTGAAGCCTACCTGCAAGAAGGCTGGAACAAAGATGCATCGCAAAAGAAACCACTGCGTTGCTGTCAGGCCCAAGGCTCCATCCAGCCGGCGTAACCTCCTCCCCACCTATAGTAGCCTCCTCCCACCATCACATGTGGCTCCTTCTTCCAGACAGCCCCGGGATCCTGACGGGTCTGCCAAATCCCTGCTCCCCAACCACCCCTGCTATAAATCATGTCAGCTTCACTCAGCTGCCTCTGAGCTTCTGGGCATGTGTGCATGATATTGGAATAAAGTTTAAATTAAATCCAGAAGCCGCAATGCTTCATAAAAATCAAACTGCAAATTCCTCACTGTGGAATGCCAAACCCAGAAAGCAATCAGAAATAAATACATTTTGCCCCATGTGCCCTGAACACCTTCAAACTTGGCTCTAAAAGATCTGGGGGACTTCCAAAGGTAGGAAATCTGCGCAGATTGGCTTCAGGATTCAAGCCATTCCTATGCATTTTCTAGGAGCAGGGTCCCAGCCCACCAAAGACCAGAGGGCAGAAGGCAACTCCAAATGGGGCCGGGGACGGAGCTTAGAGAGGAAGACTTAGCTGCTTCCCATATGGCTGCCTCCCTTGCGATCCCCAGCTCCTGTCTTCTCTGGAGGAAACTTCCAGATGAGGGAACCTGGAGCTCCCCTAAAGGATTTATGAGTTTCTGCCCCTGCAAGTCCCGTGCAATGGAGTCCAGGCTGAGAAGCACCTGCAGGAAACACCAGGCCAGGTGTGCGAGTGCGTTTCCTGGACAGTCGCATTTCCTGGAGGGCTCCCCTCGGTATGGAGTGTTTACAGGGGGCCGCCAGGGCAGGCGGTGGGCATACCTGCTCCCACTGCCAGGGTGATTTGCTAACGCAATTAACATTCAGGCTGAGAAACTGGAGACGGCAGTTCAAATCACAATGACTATTTTTAGAGGCCTCTTAATGGAAAACTCTTTTCCTTTCAAACCACACAGCTTTCTGTAATTAGAAGAGAGACTATTATTCAAGTCAGATTTTACTTTCTCTCAAATTCCGGTGCTTTGTGTGATGTTATCATGAAAACACATTTGCTTGCAGACACCATGCACAGAGGAGGCCTGCCAGGCAGGCCTGAGCAGAGAGCTCCCTGAGTCCTGACCCACCCTCACACAGCAAGGGGGGGACAGGCCACCTCCACAAGCTCCCTACCCCACCCTGACTCTGCTGGGGACCAGTGGGGTGAGGTGGACAATCCTATCCAGTTTTCTCTTAGAACCAGCTACACAGTCCCCAAACTGACATTCCTAGAGGATGATTTTAAAACATTCCTTTCATTTTCCCCATCCTAGAATCATAGATGCCTTCCCATAGGTTCATCCATGTGCCCAGAAAAAGGTGAGTGTCTGCCTTGTGCCAAGAGAGAGATTGGACCCCACGAAGGGACACCCCCCCAAGTACCCCAGGGGCATCTTCTCTGCCTTAATAAGCTTGTATGCTAGTGGGGGGAGAGAGGTGGTGTCAAATAACCAGAGTAATACCGCAGCAAAACACACGTGGCTTGTGCTAAATATTTAAGAAAGACAAAGGATGGGGACTTTACCGAACAAATGCAAACATTGTATCCTAATTCTTTGCACCCCCAACTAACCTGAAACATTAAAAAAATAGATAGATAATAGCAAATAACATTTTAAAAAGAAAGGCAAAGGAAGAGAAGAGAAAACAGGAGGAAGGGAGGGAAAAGTTGGAAAGGAGAAAAGGGTAAAGAAAAGGAGAGAAGAAATGTAAAAGGGGGAGGGAGAGGGAGAAAGGGCTCTGTAGGAGACGTTAAACAGTGCAGGGACGTGACAAGGGCCATCTCAGGGTGGAGTAGAGGCCATCCGGGCAGACGAGTCTGGGCCACTCTGCTGTCCTGGGAGGGATGGTGGTGATTTGAGGTGGGGCAGGCGTCATGCAAAAGGGAAGATGGGCAGCCATGGGGGTAGAACCTGCAGGACTTGCTGGAGTGGTGGCAGGGAACGAAGGGAGCCAGAGGGTGGGATGGGGCTGGGGGGTTAATTGGGGTGGGGAGGAGACTTCTGCTGGAGAGACTTAAATTCCAAAGCCTGCAGCTTGAGCAGTGGCTTTTAACAAGAAACTCTCCTCAGGCCAAGTGCAGAAACCATCCTGTTTGCAGATGAGCCGGGTCACCTGTAGTCGTGTGGTGTCTTCACTTAACCAGCAAACACTGGCTGAGCGTGCCACAGCCACACAGCCAGGCCCGGGGCAGGTCTTGGGGACCTGTAAGGACCCAGCTTGCAGCTTCGTAGAGACAGACATGAACATGAGGATACCCTCCCCAGGCCAGAGGGCTGGGGCAAGGGGACAGGGAAGGGGCCACCTGGTCCATCTGCTGGAGCACTGGACGGCTAGACTGCTGCATGGGGACCAAACAACTGGGTGGAGTCTTCCAAACCTGCTGGAGTCAGGCAGAATACATCCACACATACTGTTAGACTGAGGCGTAAACCTCTGTGAGGTCATTAAGTGGAAAAGAACCGTGGGAAGCTTCTGCAGAGATGCAACTGCCCCGTGCCACGGTTTGGGTGCAGATTATGCCTTTGATAAAACCCAGAAAATGGCACACAACATCCAATTTGCTGTAAATTTCACTACATATATAGTATAATTTTAATTAAAAATAAATTTAAAACAGTAAACAGAGAAAGGCCAGGACATTCACAGTTAATTCCACTTAAGTCTAAGAGAACATTTTGTAATAACCTGCGCATTATGGACTTCACCTTCTAAGAGGCACTGTTGCCATTTTGAAGCTGTGGGTCCAGGCTTTGGGCTGGGCTCAGGCACAGTGTTCCCAGGAGAGAATACGAGGTGTCACAGGACACTGGCTTCCCTCCACCCTGAGGCTCCCCATCTAGAAAAGGATTCCAGGCAGCATGCAACCGACCACGTCACTCATAACAGGACTTTTCTTTTTTTTTAATTTTTGTAGAGACAGAGTCTCACTTTATTGCCCTCGGTAGAGTGCCAGGGAGTCACCCGCTCACAGCAACCTCCAACTCCTGGGCTTAGGCGATTCTCTTGCCTCAGCCTCCCAAGCAGCAGGTGCCCGCCACAATGCCCAGCTATTCTTTTGTTGCAGTTTGGCCAGGGCTAGGTTTGAACCCGCCACCCTCGGTATATGGGGCCAGCACCCTACTCACTGAGCCAGAGGCACCGCCTTACAACAGGACCTTTGGGCCTGCAGATAGGACTTGCCCTTGGCAAGCTCCTTCCACCACCTGAATTTTGTTCCTATAAACTCAGATTGCAGGCCACACTAGGCTTTTTTTTTTTTTTAAGAATATCTTTTGCCAAATCTGTGTTGGGCAAAGTAACTAACCAATGCCATGCCCAGAAAGGGCAAGTGACTATGATTTGCATTCCGTGTGGCTACACCAGACCAGCAGAAGCTGCACCAGCCTTGTGTTGCCTGCACTCTCCCTTCATTTGGCCCTGCAAGCCTTGATCCAGGCTGCTTTCTTGCTGGAACAGTCCAAGCGTCCTGACTATTTCTCCTTGCACTGCATAGCACTACACCTCTGTGGATACATCCCCAAGTGCAGAGATTGCTAGGCTGCCTTTGAAGTCTAAAACATGACTCAGATAGAAAGCTGGTGAAAGCTCCCAGGGGAGCTCTTTCAACACGTCATTCTGCTTTCATAGAATAAACCAGAGAAGGCGGACACGACTGAAAAGCTGTAACCACGCTTCTCTTCCTGTCATGTTCTTTGAAAGCAGAGACAATGGAGGGATGATTTGGGGCTTTCCTGATATCCAAGGATAGTATCAGGCGTGTGGTCACCCAGGAGGGTCACCCATGAACGCTCTGGAGAGGTGCCCTCACCTCATTCTCATACACCGAGACTTTGTCCCTCCACGCTAATGCATGTGGAAACCAAGATGTTTCCAAGAGAGGTGCCCGCAGCTTCCATATCTAAGGCCTGCTGCAGTCATGCTGACCCACACACATCTGGCCTGTTTCTGTGCCCACAGAGCTGGTGTGAGGAGTAGGCACAGAGTTTCAGCCATCACTGTTGGGACCCACCCCAGCCCACTGCTGCAGACAGAGGCCCAGAGTGCCTGATGATCCTCTGAAAGCTGTGTCACTACTGAGCTCAGCCTGTGCAGTCAGCCCCTTGCCCTGCCTCCTCTCCAGCTCAGCCCGTGGTTTCTCCTCCCCGCCAGAGAGATGCCTTCCCTGAGCGCCTGGACCCACACCTAAGCTCTTTTCTTTCTTGCCCGACTGGAGGCTGGGAATAAATTCTGTGCATTCATGGCCTTGGATATAGCATCTTTCTCAAATTAATGACCAAGACCACGATGTTGATCCTGATAGAGCCGTTTGACGTCACGTCAACATTAATCGGATCTAACATCACTCCCCCATTGCATAGATTCTGGAGACCACACCATTGGCACCTGTCTCTGGAGCTAGCCTGCAGGAGGGCGTCCTCCCGTGCCACCTTCTGTACCTCCCACCAGCAGTGCCCCCGACACACCCCAGGGGGGTGCAGAATCCTCAGTTATCTGTCAAAGTGACTCATTGTTGACTCTGTCTCCATTTCCTGGGGGGCTGTAACAAGGTACTACAAACTGGGTGACAACACAAATTTATTCTCTCACAGTTCTAGAGGCTAGAAGTCTGAAGTCCGGATGTCAGCAGGGCCACTCAGCCTCCAGAGCTCTAGAGGAGGATCCATTACTCCTCTTCCAGTTCTAGCAGGCCCAGGCATTCCTTGGCTTATGGCAGCATCACTCCAGTCTCTGCCTCTGAATTGACCTGGCCACCTTACCTCTGCATCTGGGCCTCTGGGTCTCCACGTGTCTGGCTCTTCCCCCGTGTCTGTGTCTGAGTCCAAATTTCCTTCCTTTTATTAGGACAGCAGCGGTATTGGACTAAGGCCCACCCTAGTGGCCTTGTCTTACCTGGATTAAATCTGCAAAGGCTCTATTTCCAAATAAAGTCACATCCATAGACACTAGGAGTGAGGCCTTTAACATATCCTTTGGGGGAACAGAATTAGACCATTTTTTTCCTTGATATATCCAGTTTGGTGACTCTTTTGCTCACTAAATCATTCAACAAGCATCTGTTGAGCACCGTTCCGTTACATGCACCGTGTCAGATGCCAGGGACTCCTGCCTCCCGGACTCACCGTCCAGTGGACAGTTCAGCAGATCAAGGCAGCACTTAGTGTGGCCCCTGTCCCCATCGTTGGGTATCAAAAGAGCTTCTCAGAGGAAACAGTGGCAGAGATGAGACTGAGTTGAGTACCAAGAACAGAGACAAGGGACATCAAGAGCCTTCAGGAACCCAGATGATTCCGCAAGGCTGAAACAGAGAAGTAGCAAGAGATGAGGTTGAAGAGATACATGGGTCGCAACTCCAGAAAGTCATATCCAGCACTCATGTGTCACCGTGAAGTCAAAGGTCCCTAGGACACCCATGGGCCTCTGAAAACAGGTGCCATTTACAGAATAGCCAGGGTGAGCACTTGCCTACATGGTCTCCTCTGCATCCCCCCTTATCCCGCCAGCCCTGCCTGGGAGGCGACCTCATGCCCACAGCACAGGGAGGAAACTTGAGACTCAAGGCATTTTCATGTCTTGCCCCAGGTCCCATGAGGGGCAGCAGAGGCTGGACCCTTGGTCTCTGCTCTAAAGCCTGGGCTACAGTCCTGCATCTGTAGCTTGGCCCTTCCAAGACATTGTTCCAGGAGAAAAAAGGGGCAGGTGCTGGTGCCCACCATGGGGTGGTGGCCAGGGCTTGTTTCCATCTGTGACACCTTCTTGGCTACTCATCCCAGAGCCCACCAACTTAGGAAGCACTGCCAGGGGGTAAGAGCAGGATCTCAAACACAGCCACCCCCGCCCACACCCGCCGAGAACGGCTCTCAGGACAGTTAACCACATCACACGGGCCTCAGCAGCAATCCACTCTGTCACTACGACTCCCATGACCTACTAATTTGTTTTACAAAAACAACCTCAATCCCATCAACCATCTAGTTATTTTTATTTCTCTAAAACCAAATAACAGATTCAGCCGTGTTGCTGTTATTTTCATTTGCCAACTGGGTATCGAGGGTCATGAAGGAAATCCCAGGCCTTGTCGACCCATCTCTAGCCAGGACGCCCTGGAGGCCAAACCCCTCTGGAAGTCCTCTGCAGGAAACTGCTCTCAAGGACAGGCCCCTGGGCTCTGAGTCTGCATAGTTTTTCCTCCAGTAGGCTGTCGGGCTCTCTGCTTTGATCTGATTAATGAGGATGCAGTTTGGCAGAAGTGTTCTTGGAAGATTCTGGATGGCTGGTGTGTATACATAAAATAAAAGAAGCGTTGTGGGTATTTTTAGCTAAACATGACTGATAGCTATGTTTATTAAGAGAGGAGCAATCAAACCTTGGCTGTTTTAAGTTATACACAGATATGCCAGGGGAGTGCTGCCTTAGCCAAATGCCGAGTCTCAGGATAAACTAAAGAAAAGATCCTTATACTTTGAGTAGCGTGCAGCAGATGACAAGGCTGGAACACAGGTTCCCCACCCCATACTCTTCTCCTGAGGATTGTTTGGGAGCACTGCTGGATGAAAGGGCTCTGGGATTACTGCCTGATAAGTGTGTTTGGGCGTGTAGTGGGCGTGTGTGCCTGTCTGAATGAACACGTGTCCATATCTGCCATCTTTATCCCACAAAGGGAAGTAAAGGTGGCTGACAAAGCTACATAATAGAATTTGAATAAATAGACGAGGGATTCAGGGCAACTGAGATAGAAAGTGAGGAGTAAAAATAGAGGACAGAAAATAGACAGCAGAGAGCAAGTGGGAGTGAGGAGGGAGAGATGGGGCAGGGCTGAGGAGCAAGAAGAAGAAATGAGGAAGTGGGGACAGAGGTTTCCATGGTGACCGGCAGCTCCAGGGCTGCAGAGATAAAGCTCGGGGAGATGCTGGGGACGGACTGTTCAGCCTCCGTGTCTGCACCACTGGGAACCATGCCCGAGAGATGGGCCAGAGCAAGCTCCGAGTCAGGCTGGGCCGGTGGCATTCCCTCCCCTGGGGAATTCGGATCTGACTCAGGGGCAAGCAGCTGGTGTCCAAGGGTAGCTGGGCCTGTGGCGAGGAGCCTGCCGGGGGGGCTGGGAGACTAAAGAGAGTCCTAGGTTAAAACAGCCCTTGACACAAGGTCATCTGTGGACTCCCTGAGGCCAATCAGCATGACTGCCCACTTGTTAGTCAATCTCTAAGGGGCCTTGGGCACTTTGACTGAGACGCTGTCCCATCCTGGGTTCTGGAATGCCTCGCCTGCTGAGTTCCTGCACTGCCCCGACCAGCCCATCTCCGCCTTTTCTTCCTTTACCGACACTGGATCGGGGCCCCCTTCTTTCCTAGCTTCTCCTCTTCCCTCTCTAGGGGACCTGCCGCTTCCCCTGGCTTTAAATGCCATTCATGGGGATGAGTCCCCTGCAGCCCGAGCCCCGGACAGCCCCAATCACCCAGTCTGTGTGTCCAGCAGCCACCCGACGGCTCCACTTGCAAGTCCCAATGATCCCCTTGGTTTTCTCTGACAAGGACACCAACTTCCACCTGGACGTCTGCGTGAGAAAGAGCCCGGTGCTCTGTCTTCATCCCTCCCCGTGTGACCTCTGTTCATCTTGTAGATTCGGTGTCCAGGGTGTACCACCAATCCATTTCCTTCTCTACCCTCTAAGGCCACTCTCCTCTTTAGGAGACCCTCTAAATGCATTTACGTGACAGCCCCCGATGAGTCCCCAGTTCCCCCTTGCTCCCCCCAAATTTGCACTCCAAACAGCAGCAAGAGACCAGTTCACAGCAACTGAGCCTGCTGTAAACCTTTTGGTGGTTTCTGAGTCACACTCAGAAGAAAAGGCAAACTCCTCACCCGCTGAGAGGTCCGAGGCTGGACCGCTCTGACCGCTCTGACCCCGTCCTCCAACAGTAAATGTGTTTCCCTCCCTGACCTCTCAAGCTTCTTTCAGTTTCTCAAACATGCAGCTTTTCCTGCCTCAGGGCGTTTGCACTCACTGCAGCTGTGCCTGAATGTCCTTGGCCTTGCTCTCCATCTGCTCACCTCCTCCTCACCCATCTCCGCAGGCAGTCCCCTCAGGCAGCCCCCATTCCAAATGAGCCCCACTGCGGTTCTCCACCCCGACTAGAGGCCACTCCTCTCCTGGACCTTAACACAACTGGTGATTTTGTATTAGTTCATTGCCTTGTATCATGTCCTCTATCCTTGCTGGACAAGGCTGTGTCTGATTTACACACCACCACCCCCACTCTATCCCCTGAGGCTGTCCCCAGTAAGTGCACACTGGGTATTATTTTGAAAGCAGAAGTATTATTTTGAGAGAAGGCAGTGGGAGGCCAGGAAAGTGCCCTGCAGACATCCCACGTCTGGCCCTGGCTGTTAGGGAAGCCAGCATGCACCCTGCTGGCCTGGGGCAGGTCTCTCTGCTCCTGACATCAGCACCTATTCCCCGAACTGCCCCTCTGGGAGACCAGCTACCAGAATCCAGGACACTTGGTGTGAGGCTGCTCTCTTCTCAGGCTTGAAATTTGATGCTGTACATGATGCTTTGGGGAGGGGAATACTTGGACAAATTTAAATTATTACGGGAAGGGAGAGCATCTCAGCCACCTGTCATGCCCAAGCCGTAAGAGCTTTGCATTGCCCACTGTTGAGCCTGAATGGCATCCCAGGGTTTAGGGACAAAATGCCACTGTGTGTGTAATCAGAGGTGACTACGGAAGCAGTGTAGGTGGTAGGATCTGGAGGGGGGCAGGGCACCTGGGAGAGAGAGGCTACACTGATGAGCCCTGGGCTAGATGAGACTCTAGGTTGTCCTGGGCTTCTGTGTCCAGATCGAGACACCAGAGCCATCGAATCACTCAGTGCAATGTCACCACCCCATCACCACGCACACACACCAAGTGTGGCAGCAACAACGCCTTCCCACAGAGTCCAACCAGCATTCCTGTTCACTGCAGTTGGCTGTTTGTCTTGACCGCTTCAAGGCGACAGAAATCCCTAACTGTTCAAGCTTGTCTGATCTCACTAACTTGGGAGCTCTTCCAGGGCAGGGACCTTGGCCCCTGCTCCCTCCCTCAGCTCAGAGGCTGGAAACCAGCAGGGTCAAATTAATGCTGGTTGGTTGTATTTGGCTAAATTATCTCAAGGGTCCCTTCCTGCCCACTGGCTCCAGCTGCCTCCTGCCATTTGAGCCTCCCCTTGTTCCGGGTGGTCTCTGGGTGGAGTGGGCAGGGAGTAGAATGAGAGATGGGTAGATGAAGGCAGGGGGCCTGGAGGAGGAGGAAGGGACAGGGAGGCTGGCCTGGTGTCCTTGAAATTAAGTGAGGGTGGACAAAGACATAGACATTCAGAAAGCTTGAGGCGGAGAGGGAGCAAGTAGGAGATGGAAATAGATGCACACAATCAACAGATGCCAAAATACGCAGAATGTTCCTGAGTCTCCCTGGAACATCTCTCTAGAGAAGCTCATGGAGGGGGGAAAAAAAAAACAAAACCTTTATTCCACTTCTAATTAAGGATCTGCTTTGATGTGCTCAGGCACAGGAAGGAACGTTACAATGACTAACATTCTTAATGTCATTAAAAATAATTAAATTACATAGTCATTTCTTACACCCAGCCTGGACTTCTTTCAACACTTCCTCTCAAAATGAAACATTGCGAAGACATCAGAGAGTTGGAGAGAGCTGGCGGGACAGACCTTCATTTTAACTGCCACTCTCGCCAGAGGACTGTAAGGGCTTCACAATCCATTTGAACTTTTCTTGCTATTTGGTTCACATAACAACAAACATAATGCCTCAGACTTTAATGGCCCCTTCCTACCTAACAAGCACATGCGCTCTCACTAGCATATTCTTTTTGTATGTTGAAGAGAGGAAACGTATTTCTAGCGCCATTTTACAGAAGCAGCAATTTGAGGATGGTGTGTAAGTACTAATAATATTCCCTGAACACTGACCATGCTCTGGGAACTGCACTATTCATCCATTATCCTGCACACCGCTCACCAGCTTGGCAGGTCTGAGCAAAGACTCAAACCCTGGCAGCCTAAGGACACTTATGCTGCAACATGGTGCTACAGAACTTGTTCCACAAAGATCTATTGAGCACCTACTATATGCCAGGCATGATTCCAGCTGCTGGGGACACAGTAGTGAATGAGAGAGACAGATCTCTATATTGCAGGGGATAATGTTACAATAGAAACACATAATAAAGGAGCCACACAGAAATTAAAACAAGGTGAAGTGGTCAAGACTACAGGGCAGGGGTAAAAGAGTCCACGCCTCCTAAGGAGTTGAATGATGACAGGGCCCCAATCATAAGAAAATATGGACCAGAGCATTCCAGACAAAAGGAAGCACAGGAATCTAAAAATGATCATATTATAAGTTAGCTCAGCAATTTTGGATACCTGGATATCTGTTGTAAGACAACAATACAGCAGAAAATGTTCCCTGTTCATTTGTAATGATGGAAACAAATTAATACAAATGACCTAAAATCCAGAAGGAGAAAATTTCAAGGAATGATAGCACATGTGCTTGCCAAAATATTATGCAGCCATGAAAAATAATTTGACAGGCTGAAAATTATTGATGCTGGCTAGGAGGTATACCCTACTCTCTTCCCACTGATTACAACTAAACTCCCAGTGCATAATATGTAAACAACTAGCAAGAGTACCGTGCAAAAGAAATAAGAACAGGTGGAGTGGGGAAAGAAGTCAAAACTTAAAGCAATACAGATATGAGAGCAGGTGTCCTGGGGCCCCCACCCCTAATTTCTGGTTTAGACACTGAGACAGCTAATCCTAGAACTGTGAGGCAGGTGTGCATAGAAGTTCCGAGAGAAATTCTCTCTCTCTGGCGGGAAAACCAGAAAGGCAGCCTGCAGTACAGAGTAGGAGGGGGTGTGAGCCCCATTTTGTTTGCTAAGGTCATGACCCATTAGCAGTAGCAATCATGGTGGCCTGGCAAACATGTAAAATTCCGAGAAAATTCTTTCTTCTGAGTAGAAAGGAAAATGGGTTCTTATGGTCCAAAGAGTGAGGTGGTGAGGTTGGAGGATGTCTATTATTTTCTCTCCTCTACCCCACCCCCACTCTTTGTTTTGGGCTAAAGTGGACCCAGTCACAGGGAGGGCATGAAAACACAAGGAAGTTAAAAATCCCAAATTTCCAGCTGGAGCCATAGGAAAGAGGAAGTGGGGAGGGAATCTGGATGAGGAGACAACTGGAGAAAGAGAGCCTCTCATTGTTTATGTGAAGGCCTAGGCTCCTCTCCGAGGTGCCGCATACGTGTGGAGCTGACACGAAGCAGGGTAAACAAGGCTCTGAGAACTTACCTGCCATGCGACCTCTGTCATGGGCATGGGCACTGCCCATGCAGGACACAGCCAAGCAGCACTGCAAAGGCTTTGTGACTACAGCCCACAGAAAACGCACAGGGACTTGTGGTCTAACCTTGAGCAGGTAGAGGGTTGCCCACTGAAACAAAATGATCATCATGTGTCAAAGGATCTTCATAGCCATCAGCATAGACAGGGCACAACCCAAAATTACTCAGCATACAAAGAGCCAGATAAACCCTAACAACTCTCAAGGGAAAAAGGTAATGGACACACACCAACCACAAGATGCCCCAGGTGTTAGAATTATCAGAGACTTTAAAGCAGATATGACAGGGTGGCGCCTGTGGCTCAGTGAGTAGGGCACCGGCCCCATATACCAAGGGTGGCAGGTTCAAACCCAGTCCCGGCCACACTGCAACAAAAAATAGCAGGGCATTGTGATGGGACCTGTAGCCCCAGCTACTGGGGAGGCTGAGTCAAGAGAATTGCCTAAGCCCAAGAGCTGGAGGTCGCTATGAGCTGTGACGCCATGGCACTCTACTGAGGGCAACAAAGTGAGACTGTCTCTAAATAAATAAATAAATAAATAAATTACTAAAGCAGATATGAAAACTATACACCATAAAGTAAGAATAAACATTCTTGAAACAAAGAGATTGTTAAAACTTCTCAGCAATAAAACAGAACCAAGCGGAAATTTTAAAATTGAAAAGTACACACAGCATAGTTATTTGAATCACTAGAGGGGAACAATCACGGAATGGGAATGACTAAGGAATCAGTTAATTTGAAGATAGATCAATAGAAATTATCCAATGATAAACATAGATTAAAAATAATTAACAGAGCCTCAGAGTTCTATGGAGCAATATTAAAAGCCTAACATATATGCCAGTTGAGACCCAAAAAGAGTGTGATGCAAAAAAATATTTAACTAATTTTTAAATAAGTATTAATTTATTAAAATTTAAAGAATAGTTTAAATAAAAAAAATTTTAACTAACATTTAAATAATATTTTAAAACTTTCTAAATTTTGTAAAAGATATAAATTTACAGAACCAAGAAACTCAAGCAAATAAACTCAAATAAAACCATGCCCAAATATACCATAATCAAACTGCTAAATGCCAAAGATAAAGGCAAAAACTTATAATCCGTCACAGAGTAATAATGTGTTATATACAAAGGGGAAACATCTGAATGACTGCCGATTTCTCATTAGGAACTATGGGGACTAGAAGACAGTTGGAAATTCTTTGTACCAAGACGTGATTCCTACATCTAGCAAAAAATACTCCTTAGGAATGAAGGTGAAACTAAGACATATATACCCAGATGAAGGAAAACCAAGAGAATTTATCATCAGTAATATATAAATTTAAAAATAAATTTACAAAATAAGAACAATATAAAACCTTTCTTTTTTTGCAGTTTTTGGCCAGGCCAGGTTGAACCCGCCACCTCCAGTATATGGGGCTGGCGCCCTACTCCTTGATCCACAGGCACTGCCTAGAACGATATAAAATTATTTTACAAAGGGCTTTTAATAACTTCGGAAAATCCCTATGATGTAATGTTTAAAAAGTCATGATACATAATTTAAAAAATAGTGTGATCGCACTAATAAAGTGTTATTAGTGACTTCTTTGGTAAAAAGAGTATTGGTATTTTTCTTCATTTTTTATTTCTATATTTCCAAAGTTTTCGTGAATACTTGTGACGGTTTGAATATGCACCCAAACTCATGTGTTGGAAACTTAATCCCCGACGCAACAGTGGTCAGAGCTGGGACCTTTAAGAGGTAATTAGGTCATGAGAGCTCTGCCCCCCAGGACGGATTAACGCCATTATCTCAGGACTGGACTCCTGGTAAAAGGATGAGTTTAGCCCCCTTCCCCTCGTCCTCTACTCACACGTGCTCTTTTGCCCTATTTCTGTCATTGGTTGGCCCAGCAAGAGGGGCTCACAGGATGCTGCTGCCCTGGTACTGGACTTCCTGAACTATGAGAAATAAATTTCTTGTCTTTATAAATTACCCAGTCTACAGCTCTGTTACCGCAACACAAAACAGACTAAGACAATAGTTAACCTTTTTTATAATATTAAAAACTCACTTCTAAATGCACTGGTAAGTTATAAAAAGGACAAACTAAATCTGTCAATTTTGGTACAAGAAAAATAACATGTTCGAACTTGAAGATTTCTTTCTAGAAAGAAGAGGTCTGAGAAGGCCCAGCAGATAAAGAAAATGGCTATTTCTGCTTTCCCTTGTATCCATGAATCTCTAATTATTTAAAAGAATTCAGAGTTTGGGTTTTTTTAAGCCACCTAAAGGCCGAGTACAGTGGCTCTCATCTTTATTCCCAAGCCTTTAGGGGGCTCAAAAGGGAGAATCACTTGAGCTCAGGAGTCAAGACCAGCCTGGGCAACAGGGACTGTCTTTCTCTATAAAAAATATTTTTAAAAAGTAGCCAGGAATGTTGGCACACGCAGTAGTTCCATTGCAGTTGCTCATGATGCTGAGGTAGGAGCATTGCTTGAGGCTGGGGGTTCAAGGCTGCGGTGAACAATGATCACACCACTGCACTACACCTTGGACAATAGGGGTGAGTCTGTATCTCTAAAAAAATAACCAAACAACCCCCCAAACACCACCTAAAGTCAAAATCATTAAATATTATAGATCAAATTGGCCTGCCGACAGTTCTTCATTTTTTTCATACAGGGAAATGGCAAAGACAGATTTGAAAGCTTAAGGGACGTTCTGCACAGGAGGCAAGAGACGAGGTGTGGAGGCCCCTTAAAAGGAGCAGCCGCTCAGGCTCCAGGCTGGACACGTGACGAGGCTGAGCTGCGAGACCCTCGGCCTGGGTGAAGAAGGGAACGACAGACAGGTAGGAAGGTAAAAAGAATCCAGAAGACGGGGTAGTTTAGAATTAAGGTTGGCCATTAGTCGGTGGCTTCCGATTTGAAGAGGAAAGCAAACTGCTGGCTCCAGGAGCTGCATGACGGGAGAGCTGAGGTCTCCAAGTGTCATGTGTGATGCCTGAAAACGTCCCCATTTGCTCAGCAATTTTCTGTCAAAAGAAGGTAGCATCTCCGCCCCTTCTCCTCTTTCCCCACACAGCCCCATGAGTCTTGTCCCTTTCCATAGGGACGCCCCTTGTTCTGCTCCGGGAGCTCTCAACCTGAGCACTGCTGGCATTTAGAGCGGGCATCTCCTGGTTCTGCGGGCTGCCTTGTGCACAGGAGGACGTTTAGCAGCACCATCTCTGCCCTCTCCTCACTAGATACCAGGAGCACCCATCCCCACAGTTAACCAAAAATGTCTCCAGACATTGCCAAGTGTTCCCTGGGGTGCAAAATCACCCTGACTGAGAACCATTGTTCTATCCATTTTGGAAACCTCATGAACAATGGTTCCTGAAGAAGTAGGAGGTGGGTCCAGTTGTTCTAACTGAGCCCGGCAGAGCCTAAGGGAATATGGTAAAAATAAATAAACAAGTTTCAAGAGGTTTTTAAAATCTGAAAAGGGCAAACATTTTTTGCTGGACATAATGCAGTTTTGCCCTTTTAAAAAATGCATCACTATCCCTTGTGGACATCTGTGGTCCTTATCCCTCCATTCAAGCTGCACTCAAGCCCTGGGTCTCCACTCCCTCCTGGTAGCCAGCTGGGCCGGCTTGTGTCTGCAGCGAGTCTCCAGGTGTGTAAGCGAATTCACAACTTGACCGGACTTGCCTCACTGAGTCTCACACCATTTCTGAGAATGGATGATCAGAGAGGTGACAGAACTTTCCCAGGTGAGTGGGATTTGGGGCTGGGAGTGGGGTTCTTCCTGGAATATCACCAGCTACAGAACACAGCAGGAGCAGGAGAGCTCCATGTGGGCGCCCCAGTGGAATGACTGATTCAGGCCAGAATCATCACTGGGTGGAAACAGGGTATTCACACAAGGCCAGTGTATCACCCACAGATAACTGACTATACATAATAACCTCCATTCATAAGTGCGAGTTATAGTTAAGTCAGATGTGTGTAACTCGGGGACTGCCTATAATTTTAAAGGGAAAAGTGGCCTTAACCTGGAGACAGCTCGCTGTCCTCACCTTGACCAAGCGGTTCAATCACCCACTGTGGCACAGCTTGAGACCTGCAAGGAAAGTCCTCGCCCTCACCTAGGAAATGCTTTGCCACAGAAATCCAGTCCTAACTCAGCCTCTATACCTAACTCCCAGTTCAGAGGAAACTAATGGATAGAAAAATATATAAGAACAGCCATGAGGGCACAGGAAGACAGATGGAGAATGTGGGCATTCTAAAGGGCACCTGGCCTGCACACGTCAAAAGGTCAATGTCATGGAAAGGAAAAAGAAAAAGTAGAGGGACTAGATTTAAAAAGATTTAGAGACATAACTATCAAATGCAGTGTGTGTGTCTGTGGCTTTTAAAAAATAGATATGAAACATATCCGTAGGACAGATAAGGGAATTTGAACACAGAATGGATATTGTATAGGCCATGTGACTTATTTTTTCAAGTGGAATAATAGTTTTGAGGTCATATAAGTAAAAAGGAGAAACACTGTTTTTCTCTCTCTACTCTCACACACCAAATGACACCAAATGTGTGTTTTCCACGCCAAGAATCCTCCCAATCTCCAGGTGCCAACAGGACGTTCTACAACTCGGTAACAAGGCTCACCTCCTGGCGGTGAGTGCAGACCCCCAGGTGAAGAGCCCAATCCACAGACGGCCTCCACTTCAGGTGCCACCTATAGATACATGATTCTGGCTGGTTCCTCGGACTCCCTCTGGGGGTTCAGTAATTTACCATCAGAGCTCCCAGAACTCGGTGAAATGCTGGGTTGCTGATTCGTGACACTGCCTAGTAGAAGGGATATGATGAAGGGTACACATGAGCTTCCCTGGGCTGAGGACAGGAAGGGTCCCAAGTGCAGGAGCTTCTGTCCTGTGGATCTGCGGGGCTCCACCCTCCTGGCACACAGATGTGCTCACCAATGCAGAAGCCCTGTAGTTTTTATTTAACTTCCCCACTTTGCCATGATCAATCATATACTTTATCTCCATCCCGTTTCCCCTCCCCGGATGATGGCAGGGGAAGGTTGGGCTGAGAGATCCAAGCTTCTTGTCGTGACTTGGTCTTTCTGGTGACCAGTCTCCATACAGAAGCCCACCAAGAGTGGCCTCCCTAGAACACAAGACGCTCTTATCACCCAGGAACTGTCACGGAATTTAGGAGCTCTGTGTCAGGAACCCGGCCAAACGCCAAATATTACAACAAAGGAAACCCCTAGCATAGCTTATGCCTCAAGAAATTTCAAAGGCTTTAGGCAGCTAGAGACCAAATATATACATTATATACCTATTGTCAAATATTATATTATATTTTATTTATTTATTTATTTATAGATACACTCTCTCAAGGAGCCCAGTACCCACAGAGGGGTGGGAGAGAAATGTGACCCCTGGGCCAAATTTAAGCCCTAAATCTGATGCTTTTCTGACTATTTCGGACATAAATTTCTAGCAGGAAGAGGTCCAGGAAATAATCCACTACTTATTTTTTTCAATTAAAAAATGGAGAAGTCGGGTTTGAACACTTGCCGAGCTCTTCGGCAAGTTTCCAGACCTCATTAAGTAGTGGAGATTATTAGAAAGAACCTCACACTCTTATTAATTTTGTTTTCCAGCGAATCTAAGATCATCTTTGTCAGCCTTTGCTAAACTCTGCAAAACACGTCGGCATCTTGATTGCTAATTAGTGTACAGGGAGAGATAGTGGCTTCAACAACAATTTCACATAATAGAGTGGATTTAATTAAAATGCATAAATTTTAAAACACCCTAATTTGTAAACATCCTTTTGGCAATTTTACACCTGTGCCAAAATCTTTGTGATTTGCACACATCCAGCAAAACTGGCATCTCCTGGCCATCTTCTGCATGTTAAGAGGCAGAACTGGGTGCTCCTGCATCTCAGGGTGCCTCCCCACCTTGGCACACTGACTACACCATGTTTTTATGTTCTGTTGATCTGTCTAGTTTTCCCTCCAGGCCAGAAGAGTCACCTACTCATTCGACAAATATTTGTTGACAACCTACAAAGGCTCTGGTCTAGAAACTAGAGATACAGCAGTGAACATATCCACGGAGCTTCCAGATGCAACATAACAAAATCCAGTAACTTAGTAAGAATTAGGTTCTGAGATCTTTCTACATTGAGCAAAAATGCCCTATTTTCATTGATTCCCATGAAGTCTCCTAAACATATGCATGCATATGATGAGCTAAGAGGACCCCCAGAGACCACGCCCACCCTCTTTTAGAGATGGCACCCAGGACATCCTCTTCTCATGACAGATCACAAGAGGCCAGAGGGCAAGCCTAGTGTGCCCGTGCTGTGCGCCATGTCTGTTACAGTCCACTGGCCAATCCCAAACCAAAGGGAAGTAAGGCAGGGGAAGCCATAAGCCAGTCTTCTGACACCCTAGGGATGCTCTGCTCTCCACACATCTTCATCTGCTAGCTCTATTGTTGTAACTCAAACGTCACCTCCTTTGAGGCGTTCTCCACAGGCCAGCTGCCCCTCCTGGCTTCACCTGGGTGCACGTCTGTGGTGGCATTTAGCACCATTTATTGGAAACATCTGTTCACCTTTCTGCCTCTCTCCCTTTATCTGAACTCTTGTAACAGGCATCACTAGCTGCCTCCCAAAACTTCTTTTCTCCCCTTCCTTAGAAGTCAGAGGACATCAGGGCAGTGAACAAAATAGCAGTGTGTCCCCTTACAACTATTCACCTTCCTAAATTGTCTTTTATTTAAACTGCAAAGTTTTCTTAAAGGGGGTGGACCCCACACCGTGGTTGCCTTTTGTTTTTGTCCTCTGCCTGCTCTTCCTCCCTTTTCCTGCCTGGAACATGAATGTGATGTCTGGAGATGCAGCAGCTATGGTGCAGCTATGAGGACTGAGCCCATCAGTTAACAATGGTATAGAAGAAAGACAGAGAAGACAGACAGATGGGATCCCCAGTAGCTTTTGAGCTGCTGTATTAGCTCTGTGATGCCTGGCTCTAGGCTTAGTGTTACATGAAGAAACCTCCTTCACTTCCTTAAGTCACTGCTGTTTAGGTTTCCTGGGAATCCCAGCCAAGTGCATGCTAACTAACAGAGCCTCTCAGGGAAGGGATAGATCTATTCATTCTTGCATCTTATGCCAAGGACAAGTCCTGACAGGAATGTAGGAAATCATTCAGTGGTGGGGCAGCTCTGCCAGCCTCCTCAGTCTTACCACCACTTCCTCTCAATTTCCAGGCTCCAGCCACACTTCATGGCTGTCTCCTTATCCCCCAAACTCCAGCCCATCTCTGGGCCTTTACAAAGGTTGCTCCCTTTATAAAGGAGGACTGTGTCTCCTGTCTTCTTACCTCTCTGGTAGCCGCCTTGAAGTTTTAATAGTCTTCTGTGCCCTACCCTCCAACATCACTGGAACAGCAAAATGCCCCTGTGCCTCAGTGTTCTCATCCATAAAATGGACGTGATCATAGTACTTGCCTTATAAGGTTGTTATGAGAATCGAATCAATTATCCTTTTTTTTTTTTTGGAGACAGAGTCTTACTATGTCACCCTCAGTAGAGTACTGTGGCATCACAGCTTACAGCAATCTCAAACTCTTGGGCTTAATTGATTCTCTTGCCTCAGCCTCCCAAGTAGCTGGGACTATAGGTACCTATCACAATTCCCAGCTATTTTTTTTTCTTTTTGTTGTTATAGTTGTCATTGTGTTTAGCAGACCCTGGCTGGGTTCAAACCTGCTAGCCCCAGTGTATGTGGCTGACACCCTAACCACTGAGCTACAGGCACAGAACCTTGAATCAATTATTCTTACAATGAGAACAGCAAAATCTTCCCTGAGCTGACCACACCACACACCAGGTACTATCTAAAGGCTTTACACACCATTAACATTTCATCCTCCCCTTGACCTACAGTGGAGCACCTCAGCCAAGGTCACACAGCTAATGAGTGGCTAAGCAGGCCAGTTCAGAGTCTGTGTGCTTACCCGTTGTTCTGTATGGCCTTGGAGCTCCCAGAAGCACCTGGTTTATCAGCTCCCCATAACTGTCACAGACTGCTCTCGTAATTCCAGCACTCACCTCTCGTGATGTATTTGCTCATATATGCACTAAGCATCAAGCTGTACCTGCAGGTGAGTACAAAATAGGGCACATTTATAACTCCATCCAGTATTTCTGTGGTTTTAGTTCCAACCTACTTTTTAGCAGGTTATCAAATCTTATTTCCCTGGACCTCCCTTCTTGAGAATGTTCTCTAAGAATCCTCCAGGAGGGGAGGTACCAGCCACCTGCATTTTTCTCTTTACACCCAAGATCTGCGTCCCTTAAAGAGCACTTATATATTAATAAGTTAATGTTGCACTGACACAGCACAGAGCTTCTGCCAAGCAGCAGTCGGGGTGTGTCATGGTGCATCTGCCAGGCCTCCTGGCCGTGGGACAGATGACCCCACAAACATACTTGCCATCCTGCCTTCTCTGAGGCTGTGCAGACCACAGATTCATGCCTAGGAATTGGTTTCTTGAATGCTAAACAAAGGGGGACTCAGAGAGCTTTAATTCATCACAATGGCAGCCCAGATTGCTGGTTCTAAACCTCTCCATAAGCCCTGTGAAGAGAACCAGAGTGATTGGTCTGATGAAGCCTGGGCATAGCAGTCAAAAAATAAAGACAAAGTCAAAAACCCAAAACATTTGACACTGCTCCATCAAATGGTGATGTCTCTGTCACCTTCCCACCCGCCCCCGCAGTGATCCTGTGACTATGTTGACCAACAAGGGATAGTGGAAATGTCCCTGGGTGACTTCTCTGTTCTCTTAGGACACTCCTGCTTGGAAGCCAGCTGCCATGCTGTGAGGAAGCCCAAGCAGCCTCATGGACAGTCCTGTATCATCCCCAGTCGAAGTCCTAGGCTGTCCCAGAAACAATGAACAAGCCTTCAGATGACACCAATTCACAGCCATTTAGTCCCCTATAGTCCCGCAACCTTTGAGTCTTCTCATGCATCAGAAAATAAGAATAAGCCATTCCTATGGGCTTCTGTCCAGATTACTTGTCCCACAAAATCCATGAACATAAAACAATGATTCTTTTATGCCACTAAGTTTGAAGGGGTTTCTTAAACATTAGGAGCCTGGGAAACTGTCTGTGGTCCTGAGGGGAGCAGAGGCCACTCCTACATGTAGCCTATAGCTGGTCTCTCTGCTGGACAGGAGGCTGGGCCAGGGAATCCCAGGGAAGCCAGCAGCCATAAAGCCAAAAGACATATGTGATCTTGTCAGATGTACAAAGTTTGGGGCAGGCAGTGCCAGGACAGCACATGGCTTAGAATGCAAGCTGGACTGGCTTTGGGGTGACCACAGTAAGGGATCTGAGAAGCTAACAGGCTGGGGGCCTGGCAGAGTACAGGGAGGTTGTATTCTGGAAGATTCATGAGGCCAGAGCCCAAGGCCTTTGAGCGAGGGTGCTGGTGTCCAGAGAAGGCATCCCCTGGGGTAAAGGAGGCTGACTCAGCTTATGGGAGCTGGGGGCTTCCCGGTCGGCACCAGTGATGGTTTTGTGTGTCCGAGTCCCAAGATATCTAACAAGAGGAAAGTTGCAGAATAGTAACGGAGTCTGAGCAGAGACAGGGTAAACAGAGGACCCTGGCAAACAGGGCTAGGAGGAGGGAGGTGGGAGGCCTCCCCGTAGGAGACCTCTTTTGCTTCCAGCATTGAATGGGCACTCTGGCCAGAGTCCTCACGGCTGCTCCTCCTTCTAACCCTGCCATCACTATGCCTGCTGGGAAGGGTCCTGCGCCTTCCACAGGCCTTATTTTCAAACGTCTGTCTGCAAGTGACCTGCCGGTTCAGATCACCTGCCCTGGTGACGGCCCGGAGAGGCAAGTGGCCCTGCCTGGGGGGAGCATGTGCACCTGTGTGGCCTGTCCCCTGCCAACTTTGGGCCACAGCAAGGACCAGAGAGAGATAAGAAGTCTGGAACGCACACCCCCGACCACTGGGCAGGGCCTCCCTGTCTTGCTCAGCATCTTGTTAAAGCAGGTGAGACAGAAGGGCCCCTCCTGATAGGCACCTGCCGCATACACAGCTGCTCTGCCCAGTCCAGCCCATCCTGGGCTGCCTTTCCCGAGAAGCCCCACTCCTCTGTAAGGCCTGCCCAGCTCCTCTCTTACACACAGATACCAGCCTGGTCTTTTCCTCATACCTGATAAATGAAATGCACTGAAAAGGTCGGTTCATGATGACCGACTGTGATGGCTTTATCAGCTTCTACAGGAAACCCATGCACGAGCACACACAGGAGTCTGAGAGACAACCCCAGACCCTTGCCCTGAACCTTTCACTCCTCCCAGAGCCACTTCCAAGTTGCTCTCTGAGGCCTTCTGTCTGTTCCTCCCACAGCCCCTCTGAACTTAAGGCAGAAGTACTGTCCTAGAAACTAAAACATTCTGGGCACACTGCTTCCAGCAGCCCCATGGCTCCAGTTTAGTTTATTTTGGGCCTAAAATACTCCAGAGGAACGCAGGCCTCTCTCTGCCAGGGACCAGGCCAGGAGGAGAGGACGAGTGAGGCTGGTACTTTGGGGGCTCTGGGAGCAGACTTGGGCCAATCCTAAACCCTGCTTTAAAGCACCTCTAGCTCCCACTCCCATCGGGACTTCAGAGTGTACACGACGAAAAGGTAATAAGCCCAGGAGCAAGGTGACATCAACTCAGACCTCCAGTCAGAGAGCCAGGATGTGACAATTCAGAAAAACATGCCTGAGAGCTGTCATATGCTTCTAATTTCCCTGTTACAGTAAAAAGCAGGGCAGAGGGAAGGCATCCAATGATTTGATTCAATGAATCACTAAGAGAATGCTCCAAAAGCAGTTCACAGTGGCATTTTCTGACATTAATTTTAATTGGATAGTTTGATGTTAGATTATCACAACCCTTTTACATTTACAGAAAATGAGTAGCCCACAAGGTCTCCAGACCTTGGCAGTAAGCTCACCTTTACCCTCACTGTAGCAGATGTGAGGGCAGACAGGAGAAACCTACCCTGCCTGAATTTGCCATAATATCCTAATTTATGGCCCAGGCTCTGAGTGTCCAGCCATATCCCTGGGGACAACTTGACCACAGGTAACCCCAATAGAGAGTAGGTACTAATCGGTCTCCTTAGCCCAGGAAGGTTCTGAGAACTTATAGAAGTGACCAACCACCACTACCATCTGTCAAAGAGATCCCCCTCCCCATGGGAGGGGAGAGCCTCAGACCTACTTGCTCATTAACAAAGGAGAAAGGGAGGAGAGGAAAATGCCAGGTCTACAAGGTCAAACACCAGTAAAAAGAACTCTGGACACTGAGGCTCAGGCAAGCTTCCCTGCTTGGCAATGTTTCATAAATATTCTTATGAAACATTATTGCCAGGTAAGTTACTACTATCTGTGCCCTCTGGGAAGGCCACCTGGAAGCTTCCTCCTTGGAGCCCTCCTGGACTGTACCTCATGAGTCTCTTCCCTTGGCGGATTTTAATTCTGTCCTTTCACTGTAATGACCCATAACCATGAATGTAATGATCTTTAGTGTATTCTCTGAGTCCTTCTCACAGACCTGAGGGTGGTCTTGTGGCCAACAAGTTGGTGCTATTGTAAGAGAGTTTTGGCCTTTTTTTTTTCTGCCAAAAAGAAGCATCCCAAATTCATAAAAAAGCAATACCTGAAAAAAAATGAACTTTATCAAAAAGCAACAGTTAGGTTTATCAACTCCTCCCACTACACTCATTTTAAATTAATAGAGGCATTAATTATTAAAGGATGACAACCATCTGAGAGTCATAGTCCACCAAAAAATTGTGAGAATAAACCAATTTATGCAAAAGGATGTTCATTGCTGTATCGTTTAGAGTCACACTGCCATTCTCAAACTGTATGCCATGAGCGGAAGTTTAGGCAGCCACTGATGGTGAAATTCCTAAGTATGACATATATGAGAAATATGTATGTTGTAATATTAAGTAAAAAATTTAAATCCAGCTTCAAGACCACATACAGAATATAATTCTAGTTTTGCTTTATTTTTTAAACCAAGTAATAGTATATCAATTAAGTTAGAGAAATGTGCATCTAGGAAGGCACAGGTGAAACTGTACAAGAGGAAGGAATCAGCTACCTTTTCAGGAAGAAGCTGGTGGGGACACTGGAAGCCAATCTTCTTTGCCCAATGGAGACCCAGTGCTTGGTTATGCAATGCAAGGCCGCCATGTCTGGGGACCATGCTGTGTATGTGGGGTGGGGCCAGACTGCTCCGATGTCTTCTGCTAGCATCCTCTCAGCTCTGCCTCTCACATCAGTCTTGGCTGCAGCAACCAGGTCTGTGCAAGCTTTGAGCTAACCTGAGAGCATCTCACTCTGGATTTACAAGTTAACACCCCGTGCAACATGCTTGACCAATGACCAGTGGGTCAGGTGCCAACAGATACTATTTTTCACCCTGTTTCCCAATTCTAAGACACTTTCCACAGATATCCCAGAAAGTCTACAAAATCAGCCATCTGGCTGTCTTCTGTGGTGGCCTCCTCAATAGTGCGTCTGTGTGACTCTCCAGCTTCTGGGCACACTCCCTGCCCCACTCTTCTCCTTGCAGGCACATTCCCAAATAAAGAACACAACAGTGCCCCCTTAAAGTCACTTCTCCTCTTGGAATACCAGGCTCTGGGTGCAAGGTGGAACTCTAAGTCTGGGAAGAATCTAACTAGGGCGAGGAGCAAAACATGCCAAGGCACTAGCAGGGAATGTGACGGAGAGAACAAGGAGGAGGAGCTGGTGGTTCAGGCCCAACACGAGGGCACCCGGGGAGGACTGGGTCTGTAGAGCAGCACAAGCTATGGCAAGAGGGTCTCCTAGGGCATGCTTCACAGTATGCCATGACATAACTGCTGTGCATAGGAGCTGGGCCCTGCAGCAGGGACAAGAAGACCTCAGGACCCACCAACCTGCCCTGACACAGGGATTATGCATTTAGGGACAATAACCGACCCAGGAGGTGTCAAGTAAAAGTCACCTTGAATGTGATTTTGGAACCCAAGCAAGGGGCCCCATCATGGCCTAGACAGGGAATGGACAGCAAGGATGTCACAGGGCAGATGAGCAGGACTAGTCTCCAACAGCAACGCTCCGTATCAGCAAGAGGCAGCTGCATCTGGTACTCACCTCTGCATCCGGGTCCTCTGGAGTGGTGATGGCTCCCAGGTGTTCTGAGCCTCTAGGGGTGGAGAGGCATGAGATATAGAGGGATCAAGAAGAACTCCAGAAACGATGTCACCAGATTTGTACTTCAAGAAACAAAACAAGAGGAAGCACAGGAAGACCAGGCATCAGCCGTCTGGGCCCTCCTGCTACAGCCCACAGGTTCTTTCTTGTTGCACCATCTGCATCCTGACCTGGGGTGTCTGGGCCGAGATGCTCTGGGCTGTGAAAACAGAAGCCAAACCACTTCAATAACGACTGGTCATCTCAAGCCCTGCTTGTGTGGGCCTGCCTTCCCTGCTGTCCACTCAGGTCACCACAAGAGGCCATCATACCCTTCGCAAGATGTCAGAAGCACAGGAAGAAGGTGGCTATCTTCTACTCTGGACTGAGAGAGAGATAGAGAGAGAGATGGGGAAACTTACTTCCCGATACTGCCCCCCAAGGTCCATCAGAAACTAGTTGGTGGTACCTGCTCAGAAACTAGTCACAGGTAGGGGGGTGGGGGTCATGGCCAGAGCCGATTTCCTGGGAATCAGCCAATTTCCTGTTTGTGGGGTCAGGGCAGGTCAAATTAGTCATATTGGGGCTGGAGATGGGGTAACATCTGATTGAACACAAAGGGCTGTTAGGAGAGAGAGGGAAACATGCTGGCAACACCCAGCAGTAACTGGGGAGTCATCCACAAAGACCCCTGCATTAGGTTCCCAGGCCTGCCATAACCAAGCACCACAAACTGATGGCTTAAACAACAGAAATTCATTCTCTCATGGTTCTGGAAGACAAAGTCTGACAGCAAGCTGTTGGTGGGGCCGTGCTCCCTCTAGAGACCCCGGGGGAGGGTCCTCATTGTCTCTTACAGCACCTGATGGCAATCTGCCACTCCTCTGTGTTTAAACACATCACTGCAGGGTCTCTATTGTCACCAGCCATCTTCTTGTGTGTCTGTGTCTCTGTGTCCAAATTTCCCCTTTTTTATAAGAACATCAGTCATATTCGATTTAGTTAAACTAATCTAGCTTTACCTCATCTTAAATTGATCACATCTGCAAAGATCCTATTTCTAGAAATAAATTCACATTCAGAGACTCCAAATGGACATGAATTTTGGAGGAACACTCTTCAACCCACTACAACCCCCAAGTGAAGGGATACGTCCTGTGAACCATTTGTCAAGAGCCACCCTGGTCAGGGAAGCTTCCCTCATGCCCACCCCCATCAGTGTGGGGCGAGAGGGCTGCAAGGTCCTTCTTCCCATGTTTCTGCTTCCAACATCCCTCACCTACTTCAGAGACCTGTGTCTCCCGTTGACTACATGGCAGACAAAGTTTGTTTCACGTTTCCCTTTGTCTTGATGCTCAGCCTTCTCCATCAGGCTACAGAGAGGTGAGTTCCACACCACCTAAAATTAGAAGCAGCAGCTCAGACTGTCTAGAGACAAAAATCCTGTGGCAGGCACAACACAGCCAGGAAATCCCAGTTATTCGCTTCAGTTTACGTTCTCCCATCTCTTACTGGCTCCAGCATTCATTAGCAAGCTACCTACCTTCAGGCCCTCTTTCTTCTTGGCAGAGTGAAGGGGGAAAACAGCCTGTCACAGGGCCAGGCGCATAGAACACACTCAGTCCTGTAACTATTCTGTGTAGTAAAACTATTACACAGAAAGGGAGTGATAGAAGTAGCTATAATTCAGAAAAAGGGTGACACATCTCAGGACAGTTGCGTTTTCAATGAATAAAGTCTTAAGCTGGTAGCAATTCCAATTGTCAAAGGGCTCAAGCTGAGGCAGCCACTCTGTGGATGATAATGGGGGGCAGAGGGGTCCACTTTGAGAAGGGACTACCAGGCGTGTCCTTAAAGACCACGTAACACTCACCCATTCCAGTTCAGTGCTCAGGGCAAAGGTTTGCACAGAAACTCTGCCTCTGTGAACATGTAAAGCTCTGTCCTGGCTAAAATGGCCAGAAACTGGGGACACAGCTCACAGAAGGAGGTTGGACAGGGAGCTCCCCCCACCTCATGTCTTACCTGTTCCTTCCAGAGTAACTGGTAATTGCCCCAGTTTGGTACCCAACACTTAAAAGCTTATGTAGCAGGTGTCATCCCACTGGAAAGAAAAAGAGCCAAGGTAAGATTGGGGTCAGATAGGGACTCTGAGCAAAGATCCAGCCAGAGATAACAAACAAGATCATCACCATCACCATTATCTTTTTAATCATAACCACCATCATCATCACCACCTTCCACTACCATCACCACCAGCATCACTATCATCACCAACACCATTATTATTACCATCTCCACCACCATCACCACTATCATCACCACCATTGCCACTATCACCACCACCATCATCACTATCACCACTATCACCACCATCATCACCACCATTGCTACCACCACCACATCACCACCATCACCACCAGCACCATCATCACAACCACCCTCATCACCACCATCACCACCACCACCACCATCACCACTATCATCACCACCATCATCATCACCATCACCACCACCACCATCACCACTATCATAACCACCATCAACATCACCATTACCACCACCACCACCATCAACACCATCATAACCACCATCACCACCAGCACCATCATCACAACCACCATCATCACCACAATCACCACTATCATCACCACCACCACCACCATCACCATCATCACCACTACCACCACCATCATCACCACCATCACCAATATTACCACCACCACCATCATTACCACCATCACCACCATCACCACCATCACCCCACCACCACCACCATCATCACCACCATTATCACCACCACGATCATCACTATCATCTTTGTCCTCGTCTTCATCACCATCACCATTATCATCATCATCATCTATTATTGAACTTTTAACAGAGGTTAGGCTCTGTGGTTTATACTCATTATTTAATTTAATCCTCTAAACAACCCTGAAGGTCTCTATTATCATCCCCATTCTACAGAGAAGGAAACTAAGGCTCAGAGACTATAAACCTGCCAAAGCCACAAGGCAATAAGGGCAGTCCAGGACTCTTGACCATATGGTGAAGCATTATGCCTTACTTTCTTCTCAAGATCAGTCAGTAATAACAGAGGCAGATAGATCAGGACCCGAGTGATTCCAGAAGATTCCAGAAAGATCTGCAGCTCTTGGCCACATGACAACTTCCTGTAGTGTGGGTGGGTCGGGCTGGTGCAGAGGTTCTGTCTCTGAGCGACAGTCACACAGAAGACATATTACCCCTATTTTGTGCATTCCCTAGTAAAATGAGGCCACCTTGAGCCCTCTCTCAGCACCATGATGCAGCCAAACAAAGGGGAAATGCAACTCAAATAAGCCTTAGAAAGGAATGAAGACCTTGACCTAATCCCTTGTCTCAAGAGAGAATGACCTCATACAACATTCGAGATTTCTGGACTCTTTCTTAAAGCCACACACCAACAGCATTTTCTTCTCTACTCTCCCATTGTCTCTTGCTGCTTCTCTACCCACACTCCCCCCTGGGCCTCCAGTCCCACTGCCCCCTTCCAGTTCCTGGCCCACACCGTCCTGCCTTCTAATCTTTCTCTTCCTCATCAGTAGTGACCAATTCCCTTCCCTTGGCTTTTTTCTGCCTCTTGATCCTTCATCTCACTCATCAGGTGTCATGGTTTGTTTGTGTTGCTATAAAGGAAATCCCTTAGGCCGAGTATTTGATAAAGAAAAGAGGTTTAGTTGGCTGATAGTTCTATACAAGAAGCATGGTGTTGTCATCGGCTCCTGGTGAGGGTTTCAGGAAGCTTCAAATCATAGCAAACAGGGAAGGAGAACAGGTGTGTCGCATGGTGGGAAAGAGAGGGAGAGGAGGTGCCAGGCTCTTTTCAACAACCAGCTTTCACGCATCACCATGCCCTGTGACCCAGACACCTGGCACCAGGCCCTCCTCCAACACTGGGGATCAAATTTCAACACGAGCTTTAGAGGGGACAAATATCCAAACCACATCACCAGGGTAGACAGAGGCTGCTCCCCAGAAGGCTGGGATAGGGATGGTTCTCCAATCTCCAGGCATTTCATATCCTGCTCTCAATCAGATGAGGAAACTGAGGCTCAGAGATGTCAGAAGGGGGCAAAGTTAGGACTTCGCAAATTCTAAACTCACCACAGGTTCCCTTCTGTGGGCCTCAACCTTTCTGACAAAAGCAGGCTGACTCCAAACTTCCTCTGATGTAACTCAGGCTTCACGGCGGTGCTAACATGGGAAGAAAGGAACCTGGACTCCGCCACTGCCCCGCTGGGATCCCGGGAACGTCATGACGTCCTCAGATCCTGGTGCTTCCTTCCCTTCTGCCCAGGGGGCGTTCGGGCAGCAGCTTGGAAGGGCCGAGAGGTGCCTCCCTGAGCTAATACTGAGAAAGCTGCAAATGTTCTGAGACTTCGAGACCCTCCACTCCCAAGTTCCATCAGTTAACATGCATCCCCAGCTTCTGCCCCATTAGAAAAAGCCAAAAAACAAGACAAAATAGAACAAAACATAAACTAGAAATTCTAGGGTTGTGGAGAGAAACAGTTTCCACTGGAATTTGAGCTCTTTGTTCACATCTAGGAACCCAGTATCCCCCTTAAGAAAGAACTCCCTTTTTCCAACAAAGTCTCTTGATAATTCTGCAAAGCTAAAATTCAGGTTTTCTTTTCTACACATCCTGACTGCTTGTCTGAGAAGGGAAAACAAGCTCTTTTGAAAGAAAAAGCCCCAAGCAACATTTTTTATTTTTCAGGACCCTGTTTTGAACATGCAGGTTTTGATCTTTCTCGACTTAAAGCCCAGATTTCAGAGGAAATGAGGGAACATTAGACTCAAGCCAAGAGCCAAATGCCAGCTCCACCTACACCCTGCAGTGATCAACTGTGGACCTGGGAGAAGGAGAACTGGGAAGTCTATTTCTGAAGCTGGGTGGTGACAGCCCTGTGGGGAGGATGAAGGAGGCTTTGCCTTCCTCTTGAATAAAATTAAGATTTCATTGTTTCTTGCTCAAAGAGGCATAAACACCAATATACCACCAAGACAATGAATTTCTACAAAAAGGCAATTCTTACAAGAGGTCTCTCTCTTTCTCTGTGTGTGTGTGTGTCTCTCTCTCTACCCCGCACCCCCCACCCCTTTCTGGTCAATGTCTCTCACCCATTTTGTGAGAGAGACATCTTGACACCTTTGGGGATTTTTTTAAAACGTATATTTGGATTCAGCGGTTTATATTACTTTCTAACAAGCTCCTAGGTGATAGTGAAGCCGCAATCTGGGCTCACACATTAAGTAGCAAGGGCTTGGACAACAAAAGATAGTTCATATGTCACAAAACAAGCAGCGTGGAGGTGGCAGGGGCAGGGTGGCTTGCAGCCGAACGTCACATCGGGGCGCTGGATCAGTACCTGCAATTCTCCTAGCCGTGAAATGGCTGCGAAGAACAAGTCTCGTCCCTCACAGAAGAGAACGGATCTCTTTCCCTCATACAAGAAAGGGAACAATATCTCCAGAAGTCTCTCAGATGTCCCCTCATAGCTCATTGGCTGATACTCTGTCACTTGGCCACCTGCAGCTAGGAAGGAGCTTGGGAGAGTGTGCACCTGGCAAAGGAAGCGAGGTCCCCATCACTGACGCCTTTCACAGGAAAGAAAGGGGAAGAGCTGCTGCTGGCCAGCCAGCCACATCTGCCATAGCCACCTTGCAGATGCTCAAGGCCACCCTCCATGCTCTGGTCTACTGGGGACCCATAGAAAGAGGAAGGGGTGAGGCCAGGCTTTTAACCTGGAGTGTAGGGGCCAAGGGCAACAGCCATCATCTAGGAATGCAAGTGAGACATAGCCCAGGTGGCACTTACTGAGGACACAGGTGACCTGGGTACACAGGGGCCTAGTCCAGGTGCTTCCACAGCCCAACCACAGCAGCAGCCCTGCCCGCCCCTGCCATCTGACAAACCAGAGCCAGTGCAGATGACACAGCCAGCTCTCCCCCAACCCTCTCTCAGGGAGCAAACACATATGTCTCCTGGTATCCTGGATACCACTTCAGAGACATAAAGCCAAGAAGCACGTCTGCCCAGCCAATGTGAGCAGTGCCAATTAACCTCATCCTCAGACCTACTGAGCCTAAGTGCTGGGAACCAAGGTGTCACTGCTTTTGAAGCAGTGCCACCTCACTAGCAAGGGTTACCAAGGAGACGATTTCTACTCAGGCTCCTCTCAGGTCAAGTGGGAGACAGGTGCATGTTTAAGTCAAACCAGAAAAGCAGCACGGAGCCAGGCCCAGCAGGCGGGGGTCAAGAGGACTCGGGAAATCTCTCTCTTCCTGGGGTCCTGGTGGGTCTTCCTCGTTCACACTGGTTGCTCTCAGCAAGGTGGTGTGTAAAAGGCCCAACTTTGGAGTCAGACAGGCTTGGAGTCCAATCTTTCTGAGCTAATCACCTGCTGTGTGGCCTTGGACAAGTTATTGAACTGCCTCAGCCTCAGCTTTCTCATCTTTAAAAGGGGAAGGAGAAAGGCACACTCCCTGCCACACAGGGCTGTCGGGATTAACAGGAGACTCTGCAGGTAAAGTGCCCAGTATGGTGCCCGGGGCAGTCAGCAGAGCCCCGGCCCCAGGGTGGAGCAGAAGCGGTGTCTAAGGACAGTCTGTGTGGATGGCACTTTGTCCGGCCAGACAGGCAGACACACACTAACCAGGAAACACAGACGCCCTGTGCATCAACCCCACGTGAACATTCCTGCCCCAGGTGCGCCTGATCGGGGCTCCTGGGTAGCCAGGTCTGTGTTGGACCCCGTGTCTGGCTGTTCAGGAGTAGCCATGGGAGACCGGTTACCAACTGGTGAGCACAGGCTTCTCTTCCACCAGGGCAGAGCTCACTGGGGACATCCACAAGGCAAGGAGGTAAGAGAATCAGAACAAGAACATTTAGAAGAACAGGATGCTCAATGGCCCCATCTCACCATCAAGATGCCTTCACCCCCGAACCAGAATCTTCTACACGCTCTGGCTGTGATGCTCCCCAAGCTCTTGGTGGGATAGTAAACCCCCCAGCACTGCCTGTGCCCAGCCCATCCTGGGAGATGGCAGCCCCACCACGGGGCAATTCGCAGTCTGACGCTCCTTATTCCCTGGAGGTGCTAGCCACTCTTTCCCTGGAGGTGCTAGCCACTCTTGCTTCTGTGCTCCTTTCTTCACCCATCCCACGATCAGTGAGACCTGGTCCTCATGTCCACAGAGTCCCTGGATCTGCTGGGAGGCCAGCCTGGCTGGGGGCAGCGTGCAGTGTCAGGCCTAGGAACCCCCATCACTTCTGGGGACTTTGCACTTCTCTGCTCTACACTGTACGTTGACTTTGATTACAGCCTTCAGTGAGCTTATGTCTCATTTCCAAGTTCTTGGGGGACATCTCAACATTCTCCCAGAGGCATCCTTTCCTCTTTCAACTTCCAGCACTTAAAGCCAACGCTAAACTTTTGGAGGGGAGAAAAAAACAACAGCACAGTTCTCTCCAGAGTCACGGATTAGATGAGGACTCCCAGATTGGTGGGTTCTAAGGGCCACAGGGATAAACCTGGTGCTTCTTCCCAACACATCTGTTGACTTCACAGCAAGCGAATCACTCCTAGGGCTGCCGTAACAAAGCAGCACAAACTGGCTGGCTTAAAACCATCTGGGTTCTGGGGTCCGGAAGCCCAAGGTGAAGGTGCAGGGAGGCTCTAGGAAGGCCCTTCCTTGCCTCTGTGGTCACGACTTCCTTGAAGCTGTGGCACTTTGGTCTTCTGCTGTCACCTGGCAGTCCCCTCCTGTCTACCTCTGTGTCTCTTCTAAGGACACCACCATATTTGTGTTAACTTTATCTAAGTTGAACTGATTCCTTCTGCAGCAACCCTATTTCACAGAGGTCACATTCTGAAGTACCGGAGGCTGGGACTTCAACATAGATTTTCTTTTTCGAAAGATACAATTGGACCGATAATAGTAATTCTGTTTTTCACCCAGAAGGAACATAAGGCCCTCATACCCCGCAGGCTGCTGCCTGGAGGCCCCCAGAAGACTTTCCCTCACATCTGCCTGGGGACAGTGTTTCAAGAAACAGCTCGGGGCCAGAAGTTGGGGGCCAAGTTGGGGGCCAGAAGACCCAGACTCTCACGTGCCCAGGGCAGGCCGCTCAAACCTCATCTGAGAGGGGGATAAAGGAGCCAAACACATACATCTAGAATTAGCAGGCGCTGCGGCTACTGTGTGCTGAGACCCTCCCAAATGTGTCAGGAGAGACGGGGAAAGGATTTGAAACAGGCAGAAAGGTCCTGTCTCAGCTCCCCTCGGGGCTAGCTGACTCTCCAGGGGCCAGCACTTTTCACCGTCTCTGAGCAATCTGACAGTTCTTTAGGTCTTTGGAAACTTGAGAGTAATGCAAATGATTCTTGCCCACAATGTCTGAATGAGCTCTGTCCAGGGGCCTGCACTTGCTTATTGCCCTGGGGAGCGCCCAGTGCCCAGCACTGCACCTACGGTCAGGCGCCACTGATCAGTGCTTCAGTCAAGGAAGGACCACACATACAACAGTAGTGCTTTAGATTACAGGACTGTGCTTTACTGTACAGTGTCATGTTTAGACACACAAACACATGCCATTGTGTCCCAGTTGCCTGTAGTACTCAGCACAGTAACGTGCCAGGCGGCTCTGCAGTGGCAGTGGTGGGCTATATGGGCTTCCATCGGGGTTTGTGCGGGGACACTCTCTGAAGTTCAGGTGATGACAAGGTTGTGTTAAAGATACATTTCTCAGAAGGTATCCCTGTTATAGGCAGTCATGTTAACATTCCTGACTGCCTATAAATGTGTGTCCTTTGAACGTTTCCTTGAATTGGTTGCAATATACTACTGGTTCCCTCATTAAATCATGAGTTAAGGAAACTTGACATGTGTTCATTTTCAATTTTGTAACAGTCATGATTTTACCTTTTAAAAAATATCCTTTTAAGGGCGGCGCCTGTGGCTCATCAAGCAGGGTGCCGGCCCCATATACCAAAGGTGGCGGGTTCAAGCCCGGCCTGGGCCGAACTGCAAAACCGAAAAATAGCCGGGCGTTGTGGCGGGTGCCTGTAGTCCCAGCTACTCAGGAGGCTGAGGCAGGAGAATCGCCTAAGCCTTGGAGTTGGAGGTTGCTGTGAGCTGTGTGACGCCACGGCACTCTACCGAGGGTGATAAAGTGAGACTCTGTCTCTACCAAAAAAAAAAATGAGCAAAGAAAGTGACATCTACACCCTCCTCAATGTGATGGCTTCCACGTGTGTAGCATCGTGTCTACAACCAATGCCCTGCCACTGCTCTTCATGGGTGCACTTCCCAGTTTTGGCCATTGTGCAGATGTTATATTTTCTTTCCTACAGCTGGGGCACTTACTGTAACAGTAATTTGTATGACTTCTGTTGAGTCAAATGGGTCATGTCAGACTGTAGAGATGAGGAAATGCAAGCTCAGCACAACCTCCAGGGAGCTCTCAGGAAAGCTCTTATATTGCCCAGATTCTTGCTATTCAAAATGTGATTTTCAGAATCTACGAAAGCAGAATCTCTCATTAGACCTGCTTTAGACCTACTGAGTCAGAATCTGCATTTTAACAAGGTCCCTGTTTTTTCCCATGCATATAAAAGTTTGAGCAGCCACGCGTGGCTTGCCATGGAAAAGACCTTTCTCATATGAACATATAAGAGAAAACTGATATCCAGGGATTGAGCAAATGCTTAGTAGATGAAGTATAATATTTGTGGATAAAATATAATCCCTTCCAGTGTGTTGCCACAGTGTCTAACATGGGAGGGAACAGGCACACACTCAGCTGAGAGGCTAAGGTTACCCAACACTTTGTATCATTCCCTTTGATACTCAGCACAATCCTATGAGGTTAGGGGGTACAAGCTCTAGCACCATGCCCATTTTGCAGATGGAGAAACCGAGATTCTGAAAGGTGCAGTTACTTGCCCAGAGTAACACAACTCTGATGAGTTCCGTGGGACTTGAACACTGACTTCCTGGCTCAAGGAAAGGAATTCTTCTACAGATCATTCTGAACCAGTGTGATAAGCACCAGGCTGCAAGTTTGACTGAAAAGAAATGGAAGTAACCTATGCTGGTAAGAAAACAGGATTTCCCGAGTGGAGACTGAGAAAAGTAGATAACCTGAAACAATACTGGAAGCTTCAGATATCAGATCCTGGGTGTCTGGCTTCTGGAAGAATCCATCTTCATATTCACTGCCTTCCTAGGTACACGGAGAGGTGAGATGATGTCAACAGACCATCCTACTGAGACCTAGAAACCATCTAGGACAACATGCATCCTTCAGATTTAGGACACGTACCTTCCCTTAGCAATAACAGCCTATTTTTTCCCCTCAGCAGGATAACTAAACCCTTCCCTTCATCTCCATGAGAGGCTGAAAAAACCCAGATTTAGCTTCTTGCTGATATGAACTAACTTGAATGGAAAACCCATTGTTCAGCCTTGTTTCCTCAGCCACCTGCTAACCTGATTGTCATTACTTAGAGAGAAGTTCCCCACAGAGAAGCTGAAGAGCTTTGCTTAAAGTAATCAACAGAGACCTTGGGAGCTGTTGCAGACCTCAGGAGACGTTTTAGTAACTGTGCGTACCTTTTTCCTCTGGCCCTAATCACTCCTCCTGACATCATCTATAAAACGCAGGAGTCTGACAGGCTTCAATAAAAGAGTCCATGTGGATTCTGTAATCTGGGGCAAGGCTGGAGAACGCAAGGCACTGATTAGGCAGATCACCATTCTGTGTGCAATGTAGCTTAGCCCTCCACTTGTCTTCTTCCTGGGGCTGCTAACTTCACATGAAAGGTCAGGATAGGAGAGAAAGAAACAGAATTTCTGGACCAATGCCAAATTAAATTAAATCAATAGATTACAGTTTATTTTAGCCTATCTTCAGGACAGATTAAAAAGCAAAAAGTCTTAAGGGAAGTCTTAGCATCGATTACCTGACATCAAAGCATTGACTAGCTATGTTCGAAGCATCATACTACAAATAATAATATAATTAATGAATCAATTAATATAACTTGAGGGCCCTGCTGGGCCTGTAGAATTAAGGTTTTCCAGTGTCTTTCTTATACTTAAAAGTGGACAGCTTCTCATCATTCCCTATCTCCAACCCAACCCAAGATCAAAGGTGTCCTACACTCATGCTTCAGAAAGCAATGTTGTCAGCAATCAGAAAACGCACTAGGTATTTCAACAAAGGAATTGGTTATAAGGGTTTAAAGATGGATGAAAGAGCAATCTGAAAAGGGTGGGAGTGTCTGGGGAGCAAAAACTGCTAATACCCCTAGACTGGACCCCATGAGCCTCCACCTAAGGCTGTACTATTGAAAATGCTGGATTTATGGCTCAGTGCCTGTTGCTCAACGGGCCAGCCACGTACACCTGAGCTGGTGGGTTTGAATCCAACCCACACCCCCCAAACAACAATGATGGCTGCAAACAAAAAATGGCCGGCATTGTGGGAGGCGCCTGTAGTCCCAGCTACTTGGGAGACAGAGGCAGGAGACTCACTTGAGCCCAGGAATTAGAGGTTGCTGTGAGCTGCGATGCCACAGCACTCTATCCAGGGTGACAGCTTGAGGCTCTGTCTCAAAAAAAAAAAAAAAAGAAAGAAAATGTTGGATTTATCAAAGGGAGGTGAGCTCCACCTGAACTAGTACTGAACAAAACATGCTGTCTCTGCCTAGAATACTGGAATCTGGCATTACCCCTCTTCTGCTCCTGCTTACAACCACAGAAATTATCCTCAAACATCCACAAAGAATCCTTGCTCTGGTTCTAGAATTCATACTCCTAATCACTATCATGGAGCAAGCAACAACAACAAAATACTTCAATGTAAGTGTTCCTGATGGCCTGAAAGACCTGAGATGATATCGTATGCTGTAAATAAGAACAGTATGACATGGAAGAGAACCATACCTAGTTGCAACATGGCGAAATTCTGGAAGAGTGAGAACAAAGCAGGTATTCCCAAAAGTTCCTAGGAGAACAAAGAGATACCCACTAAAGAATGAATATCCGGTTGGTATCATGTTTCTCATTAGTAACACTGGAGACTTGAAGGCCATGCAGAGGTTTTCCACACTCAGACCCTTTCTGAAAGACAGTACTCTGGGAAAAATGTTAAAATGTTTTTTAGATAATATCCTGAGATTGGATGGATATGGTACTTAGTTCAATGTAAAAGTTAAAATGTTTTTTAAATAATATTCTGAGATTGGATGGATGTGTTACTTAGTTCAATGTAAGCATTTCACATTGTATATTGAAGCAGTACCCTGAACCCCATAAATGCATCAATGTACAAAGTTATGATTTAATAAAAAACAATTTAAAAAAATATTCTGAGATTGAAGTTCCAGACCATCTCAATCTAGGAGGTAGCAGCAGATAAGTAAAACAGGGAAGTGAAACATGCTGTTTTTCCTCTTCCTCTGGATGAAGATCCTAATTAACTCTATACTTTGCAAGAATAAGATGTTTAATAATGTGGTTAAAATTTCAAACATAACCACCAGCAGAAGAGAACTAGCATGGAATACTTCCAAGTTGTTGAAAGAAGAAAGAGAATGCAAAAGAAACCTTACCCAATCCAACAGAAAAAAGAAATAGGAAAGGGATGTAACAGATAAGAAAACATGGTAAATAGACATTTCTCAAAAGAAGACATACTAATGGCCAAGAGGCATATGAAAAAATGCTCAGCATCAGTAACCATCAGGGAAATGCAAATCAAAACTATAGCGAGGTATCATCTAACCCTAGTTAAAAAGGTTGTTATCAAGAAGACAAATAATAACAGATGCTGGCAAAGATGCAGAGAAAGGACACGAGTATGTTGCTGGCAGGTATGTAAATTAATACATCCACTACAGAAAACAGTATGGAGTTTTCTCAAAAAACTAAAAATAGATCTACCATATACCATATGGCCCAGCAATCTCCTCTGCTTATATATGTCCAGAAGAAAGGAATCCAATATTCCAAAGAGATATCTGCACCTCCATTTTAATTTCAACACTGTTGACCATAGCCAAGCTATGGAACAAAGTTAAATGTCCATCAACTGATGAACAAATAAATAAAATGTAGTATACATGCACCATAGACTACTATTCAGGCCTAAAAAATATAAAAATAATAAAATCCTTTCATTTGCAGCAACATGGATGGAGCTAGAGGCCATTATTTTAAGTGAAATAAGCCAGGCACAGAAAGACAATTATTGCATGTTCTCACTCATACTTGGGAGCTAAAAAAATGTTTTATCTCATGAAGATAGAGAGTAGAATGATGGTCACCAGGAGCTTGGAATGGTAGAGGTAGGAAGGATGAAGAGAGGTTGGTTAATGAACACAAACATAATGGTTACTTCCAATTTAATAGTGAGTATATGTGGTGGGGTTTTTTTTTCCATTGTTGAGATATTTCAGTTAGGAGAATGGTCTCCACTTCTATCCAGATTGCTGCAAAAGGGATTAGTTCATCTTTTCTATGGCTGAGTTGTACTCCCTGGTATACACATACCACATTTTATTAATCCACTCATGAATTGATGGGCTCTTGGGTTGATTCCACATCTTTGCAGTTGTGTTTTGTGCTATACTCACTATTAAATTGGAATGAACCGATGAGCACACATGTGTGAGTGAAGTAAAACTCAGTGAAAATCAACTAGGGAAAGGGGCAAAAACTACCTAATAGGATTGTATATGAAGTCAGCACATTGTGCCCCATGATTGCACCAATGTACACAATTATGATTTAATAAAAAAATATATATATATAAATAAAAAACTACCTAATGGGTACAATGAACACTCTATGGGTGATGGGCACACTTATAACCATGACACAAAGCATTACAAAAGTGATTCATATTACCTAAAACATTTGTATCCCCTTAATATTTTGAAATTTAAAAATACACAGTCAGACCAAATAAATTCTTGTTTTGATAGCACAATAGAGTAACTATTGTTAGTAATAATTTTTCATATTTTGAAACAGCTAAAAGAGATTTGAACACAAAGAAATGATAAATGTTTGAAGTGATGAATATCCTAATTTAATAAACACACATTGCATGCATATATTAAAATATCATATGTACCTCATAAAGATGTACAATTATTATAAACCAATTAAAAAAGAAAACATTGTAAATTGGAATTTTATTTTTTTATTTTTATTTATTTATTTTTTTTTGAGACAGAGCCTCAAGCTATCACCCTAGAGAGAGTGCTGTGGCATCACAGCTCACAGAAACCTCCAATTTCTGGGCTCAAGCGAGTCTCCTGCCTCCGCCTCCCAAGTAGCTGGGACAACGGGTGCCTGCCACAACGCCCGGCCATTTTTTGGTTGCAACCATCATTGTTGTTTGGCGGGCCCAGGCTGGATTCGAACCAGCCAGCTCAGGTGTACGTGCTGGCACCTTAGCCCATTGAGCCACAGGTGCTGAGTCGTAAATTGAAATTTTAAATAACATGTCAGGAGTAAATACAAACTTATGAATAAGCACAATAAACATAAATGAGCTAAATTTCCCCAGTGAAAAATAATGTCTTTCAAATCGGGTGCTTTTTTTTCCCTTAGTCCAATTAAATGCTATACATAAAAACAATGCAAAACAGTAAACAATGAATAAATAAAACAAGCCAGCACAGAAATTCTGAAAACAAAGGAATGTATATCACATAAATTCTAACAAAAAGAAATCAACAAGTCCAAAGGAAAAGCAAAAAAAAATAACCCTACTGTTATTACTTGGTTATTACTTCAGAAAGAGACAGATGGCTTGTGGGATTTGGCAGGATAAAGCAGTCAAGCATTTAAGAGACTGATTCTTAAATTTCAAATGGGGGTGGTGGTGGTGGTACTTTCGAGCAGCAAAACACTTCCCTGACCTGACTTATAGAGGAGCAAGGACCATCAGTTTCCAACATTAATCTCTACAGGTTTGGTTTTTTTTTTTCAAATTGATAGAAGGGTACATATGATTAGGTTAGCGTGTTCATGTTTGTTAGGAAAAGTTCAAGTTGTATAAAATCCTTCACCCAGAAGGTGTGCCATATACCCCTGTTGTATATGTTGTACCCACTGAGTAGGAGTTTACTGAGACCCTTCCCTTTTCCCTCCTCCTTCCCCATCTTGAATTTAATTGTTTTTCCTCTCACTTGGGTGTGTAGTTGTTCATCTACTAGTTTCATGTTAATACTGAGTACATGGGATGGTTTCTTTTCATTCTGGAGATACTTTTCTAAGAAACATTTTCTTCAACTCCATACCGGTAAATACAAACTATGCAAAGTCTATCTTTTCATGGCTGAATAGTATTCCATGGTATGCCTATACCACAGCTTATTAATCCATTCATGGGTTGAGGGGCACTTGGGGTTTTTTTTAATATCTTTGCAATTGTGAATTGAGCTTCTATAAACATTTGAGTACAAATGTCCTTGTGGGAAAAGGAATTTTTTTCTTCTAGTTAGATATCTAATAATGGGATTATGGAATCAAATGGAAGGTCTACTTTTAGCTCTTTTAAGATTCTCATGCTTCTTTCCAAAAAAAGCTGTCTTAGTTTGCAATCCCATCAACAGTTTATAAGTGTTCCCTTCTCTTTGCACCCCAGTATCTGCAGCTTTGGGACTTGATGGTATAGGATATTCTTGCTAGGGTTAGGTGATACCCCAAGGTTTTTTTAATTTAAATTTCTCTGATGTCTAAGGATGATGAGCAGTTTTTTCATGTGTTTTTTTAGACCATTCTTCTATCTTCTTGGGAGAAGATTCTGTTTATTTCTCTTGCCCAGTTACAAATTGGTTTGTTTGCTCTTTTCTTGTTGATTTGCTTGAGTTCTTTGTAGATTCTGGTTATTAACCCTTTGTCAGATTCAAACATGTGAATATCTTCTCCCATTCCGAAGGTTGTCTATTTGTTTGCTGTGTCCTGAGCTGTACATCAGGTCCCATTTATTTACTTTATATGTTACTGCAATTGCCAATGGGTCTTCTTCATAAAATCTTTCTCCAGGCCTATGTCATTAAGGGTTTTTCTCTTACTTTCTTCTATAGTTTTTATCATTTTGTGTCTTAAATTAAATCTTTTATCCATTATGAGTCAATTTTTGTAAGTGGTGAGTGGTGTGGGTCCAGTTTCAGTCTTTTATATGTATATGTAGCTAACCGGTTCTCCCAGCACATTTTATTAAATTGGGATTCTTCCCCTAATGTACACTTTCATTTGGTTTATCAAAGATCAGATAGTAATGTGAGGCTCATTTCATCTCAAGGTTTTCTATTACTTTCTGTAAAGCTGTACCATGCTTTTTTGATCACTATAGACTTGTAGTATAACATGAAGTCTGATAACATGATCCTTCCAAGTTTGTTTTTATTTCTTAGAATTGTTTTGGCTATTCAGGGGTTTTTCTGATTCCATATGAAACAAAGAACTATTTTTTCAAGTTGTTTAAAATATGATGTTAGTGTTTTAATGGAGATTGCATTAAATCTATAGATCACTTTGGGTGGTATAAACATTTCAACAACATTGATTCTTCCCAGCCATGAGCATGGTAGGTTCTTAATCAACATCTACATATCAGTAGCCTTCATAGACACCAGCAACAGTCATGCTGAGAATCAAATCAAAGACACAATTCCCTTCATGGTAGCTTCAAAGGAAATTAAATACCTTAGAATATACCTAACAAAGGATGTGAAGGATCTCTATAGAGAGAACTATAAAACCATGAGAAAAGAAATTGCAGAAGACATTAACAAATAGAAGAACATCCCTATGGGTTTTAGATCTAACATAAAAGATTGTATATGGCTTACTCTTCAGGGACCACCAGAAGTGAAAATCTAAGGATCATGGCACTAAGAGCAGATTCATCCCTGTTTTTTGAGAAAATTAGGTCATAAAACATGAGCCATAGAAAGAACTCTGCATAAAATCTGCTTGCCTTTGCTTATGTCATTTTCTCTGCTTAGAAGACTTTCCATCGCACTCATTTTTATTTGTCAAAATCCCTCTTATCCTCCAAGACCATCTAGTTCATGAATTTGAAATTCACCCCATCACCAGAGAGGTTCCTCATGGCACTCACTTTGTACCTCTCACCAGACATTCACTATACTCTGTATTAGAGGTTACTTATAGTTCTGCCTCTCTCTATAAAACCCGCCTCACATATTTTTACTCTAATTCTCAGGCTGAAGAAGTAGCAGCTACTCAGAGTATGCTCATAGTGGATCAGGAAAACACACAGAAGGTGAACAAAAGCACAAAAGCATGTATGTTTGCATCATTTCTGCTTCATGTTCCAGTAGTCATAGCAAGCACATGGGCAAACACAGCACCATGGGTAGGGAAATACACTCTCTGCATCTGTTACACTGCAAGATCATATGAAAAAATGGTGATTGATAATCCAATCTACCACAGAAGGCAGAAGATAAGCCATATCTCTTTTATCTATTACTATCATTTACTACCAGGACAAGCATAAAATAAACTCAAGCAATGACTGTTGAACTCAGTTGGTTATTCATGGAGTAGAGCAATGTAAGGCATATACATAATGCAGTAGTTAAGAACAAAGAGATGAGTTCAATTTGTTATAAAATCACAGCCACTTTGGAAACAATTCGATAGTTTCTTACAAAGTTTAGCATAAACTTAGCATAAAATCAGCCATTCCACTCTTAGGAATCTCTCCAAAAGATATTAAAACATATGTCCACACAAAAAGTGCATGACTGTTCATGGCTGACTTATTCATAACAATGAAGAAGTGGAAATAATCCAGATGTCTACCAACTCATAAATGAATAACTAAAATACCCATATAATGGAATACTATTCAGGAATAAAAATGAATGAACTGTTAAGGTACACAACAACATAAAGTTACCCCAACTGAAAAGACCACATATTGCATGATTCCATCTACATGAAATGTCTAGAACATGTGAATGCACACAGACAGACGACACTAGGTATGGTTATTGCCTAGGTGTGCAGACTAGAGATAAGAAATAGGATTGAGTGTAAACAAGCTCTGTGGAATGTTTCTAAGACTATATTGGAGTGATGGTTACACAGCTTTTAAATTTTCTAAAAATCACTGAGGTGTACATTACAATGGCTTAATTTTAATAAAATTTAAAAAATTCTGTTTCAAACTCATCTCTACCACTTGCTATCCATGTGACCTAGAGTAAGTCATATAATGTCATAATCTCTGTGAGCTTCAATTTCCCCATCTAAAAAATGGAGATGAAACAGAGGGCTGTTGAGGGGTTGGTGAAATCATTCATATTGTCCCCACAGTGCTAGGCCAGACAGGTATCTGAGGAGCTCTTAGGAATTCTTCAGCACCCTGTGCTTTCAAAGAAATCATTCCCACCCAAGTCCATACCAAGCCCAACGTCCAACTCCTGCTTTGATTTGAGTTACTAGTCCCGTATCCTCTTAGGAATATGTCAATCTCTGCCATGTTCCCAAATCCAAGGTACAAGGATTACTCATAATATTTGTAGGCCAGAAGAAGATTAGGTCAATTTCACCCAACCATAGCTCAAGAAATTTAAGTATTTCCAGAACTCTGTACTGAGATTGGAAGAATCCCTAACCAAACACACACAATCCCTCTATACTTTATATTTTATCATTTTTTTAAATGAGGGGGGGAAATCCTTAGCTTAGCAGGTCTGGGCTGCTTAGAGCTGACAAATTTTTTAAGAAAGTTTCAGGAAACATCACAGCATTTGCAGTGAACCTTCAGGGAGCAAGTGCCTAGTGAGAGTGTGATTCATTCTGATGAGAGCTTCCTGATGAGGGCTCCAGCCAGCTGGCGGGTTGGTCAATTTATGAGTTCACGGAAGACCCAATAAAAGTCATAAATAAACAGGCACATGGGTGTTAGCCCACTGCATGGTGTCAGGAGGTCCTAGATGATAGCACACAAGGCCAATAATTCTGATGTAGCTCAAGGTTTATCAGCCACACAGTGAAAGGTACAGACACCATATGCCAGGGATGCTTGTTGTCCAGTGGAAATGGATTATGCCTGTAGACTATGGAAGTCATTTCTCAGAGTCCTCAGGCCTGGGATCTGCAGACAGTGCCAAGTGAGGAAATGCTGCTTTCTCTAATAAAATAAATATCCTGGTGCCTCCAAGGTTGACCTTGGATAAGGACTTTTCTGGGAGTGCACAGCTGGATACTTCACCTTCCAAACTGCCTGCCTCTTAGACCATGCTTGGAACTGAATGCTTTAAAGTCTTCTAAAACAATATGAAATAACTTCAGAATAGGCCTCATGTTGTATTTTCATTCACTCATCTAATAATATACTATTATTACCACTATGAAGAAAGTTGATTCTGAGGTCATTTCCTCTCCTAAAATGGTAACAAACTTCAAGGCATTTCATAATGGTGAGAGTTAAATGAGATAGAGGTATTCTTTTTCCTTAATTTAGCCTGTGCCAGGCACACAGTTATGCTCCATAAACTATAGCTATATAATACCTCGCTATTGAAACCTTTCTTATAAAAAGATTTTCATGAGCCGGGCATGGTGGCTCATGCCTGTAATCCTAGCACTCTGAGAGGCTGAGGTGGATGGAATACCTGAGCTCAAGAGTTCAAGACCAGCCTGAATGAGAGTGAAAAAAAGAAAAAAAGAATTATCAGGAGAGAAATTATCATGAAATGTTATTTCTACTGTAAATAGTAGTGTTTATTATAATAAATAGTAATAATAGTTACTGTTTTTTTTAGAAACAGAGTATCACTTTATTACCCTTGGTAGAGTGCTGTGTTGTCACAGCTCAAAGCAACCTCCAACTTGAGGGCTTAGGCGATTCTCTTGCCTCAGCCTCCCAAGTAGCTGGGACTACAGGTGCCTGCC